>JAJKFI010000064.1:821087-847077 GCA_029204185.1 Lerista edwardsae
TGTTGCAGTTTCACACCACACACTCCAGAACTGGTGGAAACTGGCATTCCGTCTCTCCGTCTCCAGATCAGATAGAGCACCTGCGTGTCCTTGAGGTGGTCAGCTTCCCAGCTTGTTAGTGCAACCTGCTACACAGTAGCTGAACTCCCTTTAGATAGTGTAACATAAGCAGGCAATGTTTCTCACGGGAAGCGCTGGCTAGCAAACATCCACTTTCTCATGAGATCATGATGTTCAAAGGGTCACCCCATTGGTTAACATGGGGCACAAGGGTCTTCAGGTATCCACCTACCAGATATGCTCTGGCTACACCCCTTTGTTCCTATATAACTTATATTTTTACTGTGTGCGCACTGAGACTGAGACTGAGACTGTAACAACATGCGTTGAAAAGCCGCTTGTACGCGGCAAGCCTTCGCCGGCTTTCGCTGACCGGCAAATAGAACTTCTCACTTTCTAACTATCGCTACTGTAACCAATAAAAGACTTTGTTATTGAAATGTAGCGATCGCTTCGTTCCTCCGCTCCGATCGCGCTAGGCAAGCGCTGAATGGGTCCACAAGCCCCCAACTCTGCTATAAACACTCCAAATAAACAACAAGTTAGGCCAGCAAAGTTTGGCTGGCCCAAGGGATCACAAGGGATCACTGTACAAATGTACAGCACATTTGGATCACTCTCAGAGTCAGGGAGGATGGTGCATGTCTGTGTGCTGGCCTCTCTGAGTCCAAGAGTGGTCCAAACAAGTTACGGCATCCCTTGTGTTACAGCAGCCAAACTTTGCTTGGTCCTGTTGAACAAAAGCCACATCCAGTGGAAGCTTCCTGACTTGGAGTAAACAAAGGCACAAGTGAAATAAAAAGAAGGGTCTCTAAGCCTAGCTGTCCTCACAAACTCTTGGCCAAATTCAGGGTGCAATCCTAACCTGGAGTTAGGCCGGCACAGTTAGGCCAGCAAAGTTTGGCCGGTACAAGGGACACTGTAAAATATTTTTGGGCCACTCTTGGAGTCAGAGCGGCCAGCACACAGACATGCGTCATCCTCCCTGACTCCAAGAGCGGTACAAACAAAAATTACTGTGTCCCTTCTGCCAGCCAAACTTTGCTGGCCTAACTGTGCTGGCCTAACTCCAGGTTAGGATTGCACTCTCAGTCAAAGAGTTCATGAAGCAGCTGGCCTCCAGAGCTGGCCAAGAGTTCATTCTTATACTCCTGCCCTTTGGGACAAGGAGCCATTTAACTTTATTATTACTATTGCCTGTAAACTGCTTTGTGAACTTCATGCTGAAAAGTAGTATGTAAGTACCTGTTGATTGAGGAATTGTACCCTGATGGGTACAGAAAGCTGGGCCATGAGACCCTCCTGTCTTTCATCTCTTGCTCTTTTGTCTGCTTTGCAGCTGCTGCGAGGTTTGTTCATTTGAACAAACTTGCTGGTGCTGCATGAAGCACCCCTATTTCAGCTGCTCCCCAAGAACTCTCATGCCACACTGGCACCCAGGACTGGTACCTATTTGCTCCTTTTTCTCTTCCAAATTTATTCTGCTCCTTGAGCACAAACAAAAGCTGTTCTGCCTGTGTGGGCTGGAGAGGCATCCTTGGTAGGCTGCCTTCCAAGGCTTCCCTTTCCAGTGGTGTTCAGGGGGAGGGGGAGATAGTCATTCAGGAACTGTTGCACCAGAGACTTCTACCAGGCTTCCCTGGGGTCCCTGATGCCCACTTTAGGCTGGGTAGTTTCCCCTTTTTACAGCTTTGGTGCGGCAGTGGAGCAAACACACCTAGGGCTCACTTTCTCCTTTTGCCTGTTCAGTGGCCGCAATCGCACCAGTCCACACTAGTTGGAAGCTAAAAGCCCAAGCCAGAATCAAAGTCCAAGGTTGGAGTTAGTCCACAAGCAAGGTCCAGTAGTCCACAAACCAGTCCAAGGGTCGGTAAGCCAAATCAAGTCCGTAAGCCAGTCCACGGGTCAAGTGCCAAACCAAGTCCGTAAGCCAATCCAAGGGTCCAAATCCAGGTTACGCCACACCAGTCCATTATCCAAGCTCGTAGTCAATAGTTTGTTCAGGTTTGTCAGTTCTCTCCAGCTCCTCTCACACCAACCATTTCTCCTACAATACACCCACACCTTCTCCTTCCCCCCAGATGCTCCTTATATCCTGGATACTAGCCTCTAAGTGGCTGCAGCTGTGCAGCCCAACCCCTGCTACCTCCTTGGTGTTGATCCTGTAGGTACTTAGACCAAGGGTCACTGTCGGCACCATCTTCTGCCTCCTTGGGGTGATCTTCCGCGTTTTCAATACAGGAACCTGAGCTCCTGTGTAAAGCAGCCCCTCCCCCTCTCCTTCAAAGCCAGAGAGCAAAGCAAAGAAGGCAAGGGGGAGGGGCTGTTTTATACAGGAGCTCCGGCACCCCCTCCTGGGAATACCACTGTCCCTTTCTCCTGGCTCTCTTGCCCTTCTTCCTTCCTTGAGCCAGCTACAGCTACCACCTGGCCTCTGCGCTTCCTTCAAGGCCCTTTCAGCCTTTCAGCTCTTGCTTGGTTTTGGTATTTATTTATTTTATTTATTTATTAAATTTTTACCCCGCCTTTCCGCCTGAAGGCACTCAAGGCGGCATTACAAAATCAAAAATTAAAACATAATAAAATACATCATTAATTAAAAACAGTAATTAAAAACAATATAAAAATACAATATAAAAGTATAACAGACATCCCATGGATCATAAAAGTACAAAAATATAAAAAGAATGCAAAGACCAGCCAGCCTGTCAGCAACTAAAAGTCTGCTGAAATAAAAAGGTCTTCAGCCCCCGCCGAAATACCGCCAAAGAGGGAGCAGTTCTTAACTCTAAGGGGAGGGTATTCCAAAGTCGGGTGCCACCACCGAGAAGGCCCTATTCCTGGCCGCCATCCCTCTCACCTCTCCTGGTGGCGGCACAGTCAGAAGGGCCCCCCCAGATGATCTAAGAGTACGGGTTGGATTGTATGGAAGGAGGCGGTCCCTCAAATACCCTGGACCCGAGCCATAAAGGGCTTTAAAAGTCAAGACTAGCACTTTGAATTGGGCCCGGAACAGAACCGGCAGCCAGTGTAGTCGCCGAAGCAGCGGCTCGACAGAGTCAAACCGACGTGCCCCAGCAACCACCCGAGCCGCCGCGTTCTGTACTAGTTGTAATTTCCGGACCGTCTTCAAAGGCAGCCCCACGTAGAGCGCATTGCAATAGTCTAATCTAGATGTCACTAGGGCGTGGGTTACTGTGGCCAGGTCCGCACAGCTCAGGTACGGCCGCAGCTGGCGGATCAGCCGAAGCTGAGCAAAGGCTCCCCTGGCCACCGCCGCCACCTGGGACTCCAGGTGTAGCTGTGGATCCAGGAGAACCCCCAAGCTGTATTCCAGTGACTCCTGCAGCACAGCACACACGAATCAGAAGAGGATGGATAGGTCATCTTGTCCTTGGCTCCACCGTGCCACTGAGCCACAAAAGTGCCAGCTGACATTCGTATCTCATGTGCAACCACTTTTTTTTTTAAACCTTTTATTCCTTACTTGTGCTTCCCTTTACTGAGTGCAACTAGGCAACTGCTGCTCCAGCACAACTGAGTGCAAAGCCACAGCTGCAGCTCCTGCTGAGCAGCCATCCTTTTGTGGGCCACTTTACAATGAGACCCCATTCACTGGCTTAGCTATGGAGAGGCAGGGAAGTACATTTTCCTGGGTACCAGACCAAGTGGTCAAAATTGTGGAAACCATTTCATCATCATCATCATCATCATCATCATCATCATCATCATCATCTATCAAATGATATATGACATGATGATATTATTCATAATAACATGGATTATAGGCATTAAAGCTGCTCAGGTGGTGCTATCTCAAGGGCAATGCATTGGTAAATTTTCAAATCCAAAAGAGAAGGAAAGACTGGGTAGAGAGAAGGAAAAACAGCCTCCCCTCCCCCCCCCCCGCTCCACATAGACTCTGCTGGTGCAGTATTTTGCTGCTGGGACATTCGTGAAAGGATGGAGAACTTGTCTGAGCGATCTCAGATTGGCTCACAAATTCTCCAAGTTGTTTCCAATGTGGGGAGGAAAAACTCAGATAATTTCCAAACAAATCTGGGAAAAGTGCCCAGGAGCTCACCAAGTCTTACATCTATGAATTTCTGTGAATTGGAAGTGAGGAAATTTGTGAGTGAGTGTGTGTGAGCGCAACCCTAACCTGGAGTTAGGCCGGCACAGTTGAGCCAGCAAAGTTTGTCCGGCACATGGGCCAACACAAAGCACGTTTGGACGACTCTTGGAAGGAGGATTGTGCACTCCTGTGTGCTGGCCTCTCTGACTCTGAGAGTGCAACCCTAACCAGGAGTTAGGCTGGCACAGTTAGGCCAGCAAAGTTTGGCTGGCACAAGGGACACCATAAAGTATGTTTGACTCCTCTTGGACTCAGAGAGGCCAGCACACAGACATGCACCATCCTCCTCGACTGCGAGAGTGGCCCAAACATACTTTACAGTGTCCCTTGTGTGGAGTAAACTTTGCTGGCTAACTATGCCAGCCTAATTTCAGGTTAGGATTGCGCACTGAGAGGGGGGGGGGAGAGAGAGAGTAGTATGTGCATTTCTGTGATTGTGACTTGACTGTAACACCCGTGGGGAATTCAGTAGTTTGCAGTGCTTGCCACAATCTGGACACTGACATTCTTTTCTCAGCCAGATGATCAACAAAGACAGGCCCTCCTGCAGAGATCTTTCCACCACATAAGCTCAGGATACGAGCAATAAAGTCTGCCTCAAACAAAGATTTTTTGGGGTGTGTTTTTATGAAGCAAAATGATAAACAAAAAGGCTAGTTGCCTTACGCCACAGAGGAGCCAAATAACCTAGCAATTTCATGAAGATGATGACGACAATTATTTTCTCTGAGTAATTGAGCTTGATGTTTGAAATACGGTTTAAAAAAAAATCATAAGAAAGAGCGCAATCCGTCCTGCAACAAGATGTAGGGAGAAGAAAAGTTTCACCAACTTGCAACATCAGTTCAAAGGTTAAGGGAGACAAAACCCTGGTTTCACCAACTTGCAACATCAGTTCAAAGGTTAAGGGAGACAAAACAAAGGTTTAATTGTTTGGAAGTTGTCTCAAGCTTTTTTTTCTTTTCTTCTGTTGTTTTTTTTTAGGAGACTTTTACAAAATTCTGAGCAAACATATTTGCTCTGCTGAGAAAAAAAGCAATTTCCAATTCCCTTCCAAATTAAACAGGGGATGTCCGCATTGTCATTCTTCGTTTAGGAGTTTCAGAAGCAAAATCTTGCTGACTTGGAAAACAGGCTTGGAAAACAGACTTGGAAAACTGACTTGGAAAACAGGCTTGGAGGCTACATCATGATGACCCATCGACCGCAATGGGCTAGGAGGATCACTTAGCAGTGGTCTTTTTCCAATTAGTTTTGAATCAAAAGAAGCCAGACATTAGAGATTGCATTGTATCATAATAGTATTCTGGGGTGAGCGAAGTTCCTGAGCCAGAAAGAAGCACATACGACAGTCTTAGACAACAGCCTAATCTACCACAATCTTCGCAGAATGAAGAGCCGCAGGAAAAGCACTACTTCATTCATACAACTTTTCCCAAACCCTGTACTGTACCATGGCTGTTTCTTTTTGGTTCTCTACAGTTAACATCATGCGACCTGTTATGCACATGATCAGTATCAAATTTCCCCACCAAGGCCGGCTCTAGGTGCAGTGGGGCCCAATGTGGAGCATTCCCACAGGGCTCCCACCTTCCCGGTGGGGCCCCCCGCTCACCAAGAAAAGCTCTTGTGGTGCCATGTGTGGCACCTGGAAATAGTTGGGTGTGACATGATGACGTCACTGCCAATTGCTTCCAGGAGGCCCGTTTTCAGCTGTTTGGAGGCAGGGGCAGGTGGGAGGGCACAAGGTAAAGCTGCTCTGCTTGCCCCACTGACTTACAGCCCATAGAGATCCTGGCTGCAGCAGCTGGTGATATGGTTGGTGTGCTCGTGCGAGGCCCCCAAAGTGCGGGGCCCAATGTGATGACATTGGTCACATTGGCTTAAGGCCAGCCCTGTTCCCCACCCACAGTTTTTCTACTATATCTGAAGAAAGACAGCTGCTCTAACATAATAGGGCTGGTTTGGACAATATCTCCTGATCAGCCCACTGAATTACATGGGGAGGGAAATGTGCATGGATGTGCAAATGTTTTCCAACTTGGTAGTCTGTCCCATTGCCACATCATTGCTAAGGAGACAAGAAGAATTGAACTGCCTCTCATGGCACTGTTTAAAAATGACTTTACGTAGTATAGGCAGTTCAGATGTTGCCTTCAGCCCCCAGTAAACTCCATGACTGAACGAAGATTTGAATTAACATCTCCGTCACTCCTTTACCCACGTCAGCACCTTGACTTTCAAGAGGACCAGCTTGAGTTTTGTTAAGACTGTGTTTTGCTTTCAAAAACCTTGCCAGGGATTTGGAAAAATAATTTCTTAAGGGTAGCCCAATCCTAAGTAAGGCTGACATAGTAAGGCCAACATAACAGGGCTGTTTTCTAAAGCCCATTAGGAGGCAGCAGCAGTGAAGTGTAGGACAAGGGGAGGTTTCCCCCTTGCACACACGTAAGCCCCGGTTGCCCCTATGGGCCTGCTCAGATCTGCGCCTGCTGTTTTGCCGGCACAGAGGAATGTGGACAGGAGTGGCCTGAATCGGGGCAGCCCTGGCTGGGGAAAGGCTTTAAAAAATAATAATAATAAATAATAATACATGTATTTATATACCGCCTTTCTTAAGATCACTAGATTTCTCTAGTGATTACAACTCAAGGCGGTTTACATAGGCAGACTTTTCATAAACCCGAAGGTTTTTACAATTTACAGAAATGTTCTGTCTTTCAAGAACTACACACATTCAGATCTTCCTTTCTGGATTTAGCCTTCTTTTCTTTAGCCACCCGTCTGTCTTCTGCTGGCTGATGCTTCCCTGCTCACACCAGAGACGCAGCTGACCTTCAGCACACTCCTCCTCCCACGAGGCAGCTGAAGCTCAGCTTCTAATCAGCCGCAGCTGCAAGGTCTGCCGCTCTCAGAGACTTCCTGCAGTCCCGAGCTCACGACCTTGAGATCTTCAGGTGTTATCTTCGGGCAAACGGAGGCATTAACCCTCTCGGCTAAATCTTCTGGCACTACGGCCATCTTGCGTCACTGCTTCGATGGCCGCGCACTGCGCCACCCAGTTACGCCCCCAGAACGCCTCTGGAATGCCCTTGTGAAGGCCCTGCGCCGAAAGAGCAACACCAACACTCAACTGGCACAAGGCCAGCGCTACTGCTTGCGCCTGCCCAGTGCCATAGCGCCGACACAGACGCGCTTGACAGCACGTTTGCGACAGTGTTCGGCCGGTGCAAGAGTGTAGTGCCAGCGCAACGGGGGTATAAGATTGCACTCCAATTCGCAACAAATTTTTATTCCTTTGCCTTTTGTAATTCAACTTGTTGTAACCGTAACGTTTTTTTTTTTAATGCAGCTTTATAGCATTTCTATTTTTCAACATGCCCTGCCTTGTTACTTTCTTTGGACTTACACCAGGTAGATACTTGTTGCATGTTCGAGGACACCCACATGCCACCAGGAGGTCTGTGCAGAGGTAAGTAGAAAATATTTTTACTTAGCTCTGGCAGGCCGCCTGGTCACTCT
Organism: Lerista edwardsae; assembly: GCA_029204185.1. Lineage (NCBI taxonomy): Eukaryota > Metazoa > Chordata > Lepidosauria > Squamata > Scincidae > Lerista > Lerista edwardsae. The sequence continues at coordinate 828,805 of JAJKFI010000064.1, forward strand.
CTCTCTCTCTCTCTCTCTCTCTCTCTCTCTCTCTCTCTCTCACACACACACACACACACACACACACACACACACACACGGACGGACGGACGGACGGACGGACGCTACACGTGCTTCATCAGCATGGCTGCATTATTGTTAATAGTGGGGGGGGCTGGGGCCTTACGGTGGACTATGTGCTGTAGAAGTCATGGGTCATCCACCAAAATAAGCAGTGTCATGCTGCTCCCCCACTTATAAATTTTTCCCATTCAGAAAAACATCCATTTAGTTTTTCTGCCAACAGCATGATTAGAGGCAGCATGATACGATATAATGACAACAGTAAATAACCCTAAAGCAGCAGTTAATTGGCCCACCAGTGGGGTCATAACCCAATTTTTGGAGGGTTGCGAAGTGCACAAGGCAGATTAGGCTATGTGCCTCAAGGGTTAAAACAAGCTGCTATTTGGGGAGGGGGGGGGAGAAGAGCTGCCCAATCACCATTATAGCCACAGAGGCTATAATGTGAAACTTTTGTAGGTGGGTCCTGATGCTGAAATGTTCGGGAACCACTGCAATAAAGAAAGAGACAATTCCAACTTCCGTGTAATGTCTAGCGGCATCTTTACAACACATCGACCCAAGTTGAAACAAGTACCATCAAATCAGATACTAGTGAGTGCAACATAACCTAACTCATTTTAATGGTTTGAGAGACTCTCTCTCTATTCATATATCCATCCAAATTGTGAATTCTTAGTATTAAACATCAGCATCTTCGAAGGTGCATTTTTCTCATTCCACCTCCCCCAAATATAATCAAATATTTTGAGTTCCGCTTTTAGGGTACATTTTTTACTCTTAAAAAATAATAAATGTCAATATCTGAGTCACATTTAAGTATTTTGTTGAGCCATGGGGCAGCCAAGTAAAACAGTTTTTCATGCCTCTATGCAAAGGCACTTCACTATTTTAAAATAAATATTTAAATATGACTTCACAGGAAAAATATATTCCTGTGGTTAGATGAGAAACTCTAGAAAATTAAGAACTGGGGCTCTGAAAGCATATGGTGCAGTTGCAATTTTCCTGTTCTTAAATTGGCTGATATGTATTCAGGTTATGAATTTCTGGTCAGTGAAACATTAAGCAACTTATTTTCTGTGAATAGATTAGCCGTATTCCACTCTTGATTCATGGACATGCTGTCTTCAGATGTAATGCCAGCTTCCATGTGATGTCAGCGTGGCACCCAACAGTGGCCTACCTGGCCACTGTGGCATCCAGGGGTGCTGCCCCCCACTTGGAGGTGTCATGCCCCTGTGCCCGCTGCCTTTCCACAGAGGCATTTTGAGGGTCGGAGAGGTCGGGCACAGCCTTTCAGGCCCTCGGAAAGCCTTCTAAGTCCTCTGAAGGGCCTTTAAATGGCCCTGTTTTTGCCTCAACACAGGAAGTGATGTTTAAAGTCACAGGAAGTGATGTTTAAAGACCCTCCAGAGGCCTTAGAAGGCCTTCTGAGAGCTGGAAAGGTCACGTGTGGCCTCTCTGGCCCTCAAAACGTCTCCAGGGGAGACAGCAGGTACAGGACTCTAATGGACCCATGGACCTTGCCCCAGGAACACCACTGGCATCCAAATAGGATTGGGCTTTGAGTTACTTTTGAGATACATGGGAGCATGAACAACGAGATACTTTATCTGTCTCTGTTTACCAAGCTGTTTGGGACCTGTCCCTGGTAAATCACTGTCCCTATTTTACTTTTGGGTAAAACCTTTAGGATGGTGTTAGAAAAAAATAGCATGTGCAAATGTGCGCTATTTTCCCTTCCACGCCCTCCCCCATGGCTTATCCAGACAGTAATGTATTGAATGCGTTTGTGTAGCGTCTCTTCTGTAGTAAGTGTAATCAGATCCTTTGTAACAATAAACATTCTTAAATTCTTGCCTGGTAAGTGCCACCCCTGACCCCATGTTGCCTACTCATGTACAAACTCTAGCCTTCATTCATGTATCCATGTGGCAAGTTCATGCAGTCTCGTTCAGGCAGCACCAGTGGAACATTCGCCTTGCTAAGTTTCACTGCACTCAGCCCTGTTGAGAGAACTCAGTGCAAAACAAGACATTGGGGGCAGGGCAGTATTATCCTATTAGACTGAGTAGGCTGAAGCCTAGGGGCCCCACAGGGACTAGGGCCCATCAAGGTGGCATGTCTGGAAATCAGCCTAATGCATGGCCCCCAGGGACTCCCCTTCCAGCCTGCCAATCCTCCAGCTGGCAAGAGACTACAGCAAGCCCGACCTTGCAAAGGCAAGGCTTGCAGAGCTCTCCAAGAACCACTTGGGGCAAGCTCCGCCTCCAGGGATTGAGCTGGGCTGCAGGTGGAGGCTGCATCGCTGGGGCGTTTCCATGCAAGCCTGGGTCCACTTGTGAGGGTTTTTTTTCCCCTTTGGGGCATAACATAGAAGTGCCTGGCTTCTCTGTTTCTTGCCCCTCAGATTTCTGCCTTGTGTTCCTTCTGATTTAGGAGTGGGGGTGGGTGAGAAGCTTCCATGCAAGCCTGGGTTCGTTTGTGAGGGGAAGTCCACCTGCGGCTGGATTGCCTAAGGTTGGGGGTTGGCTGCAACAATGGGCTCTGTGTGTGTGTGTTTTGTAACAAGGCAATAGACAGGGAAAAGTGATGCATTAGCTGAGCTGCAGAGGCCTTATTTGTAAAGGGGTGGAGCGGAGGAGAATCATGCCTGCCGTCTGCCCGGGGCTTCCATTTAGTGTAGCAGAAGCTTTCCTGAAGAGTTTCGGAGGAGGCCCAAAATATTTGAAAGCCTAGTATAGGGACCCCGCTCTGGTTAACGGGTCCTGATTGGTGGTGCAGAAAAGGAGGCAGATATCTTAAATGTCGATGCCACAGCTTCATTCCAGTGTTTCAGTTTCACTGCAAATAGCCTTTCCAGTTATTTACTCACTTCTGGTTCAAAAATAGGCTAGGCATTCCTTAACGCGTTTGTTGCCTATTATCTTGGCTAAAAGAAACACCTTGCCTTAAATTGGATATGGGCCTGTTAAGAAATACAAGATCATTTTTCACAGTGAGAATCAAACCATGTTGCGTTACTGCAAAAGGTTGGCCCACATATATCTCTTTTCACTGTTTTATGAAAAAGAAATATTTTCCCTTGGGCACGGTGGCAGCAAATCACACATTACAAGATTTCTACACTTTATCCTTCCATCTACATTTTAATACCACTCCTCTGCTCTCAATGAATATTATATCCATTGTGTTACCACCCAGCGTATTTGATCAATGGAGAAGATAAATGCCTTCTGCTGAAAAATTAAACAAAGAGAAAATTAAAGAGCAGGGAAGGATAAACAGTATCATAAAGCCCAATTTCCTCACTTCTACGTGGTCTCTCTTTCCAAACAAGGCCAGATCCTGCTCTCACATTTGTGGGAAGCCTGGAGTATTCAGAATCAAGCACTGGTTTAAGAAAATATATGACTATTAGCTAATTAAACAATTGAATTTTGAGCGCAATCCTAACCTGGAGTTAGGCCAGCACAGTTAGGCCAACAAGGTTTGTCTGGCACTAGGGCCACCATAAAGCACATTTGGACCACTCTGAGTCAGGGAGGATGGCGCACATCTGTGTGCTGGCCACTGAGAGTGGTCCAAATATACTTTACAGTGTCCCTTGTGCAGGCCAAACTTTGCTGGCCTAACTATGCCAGACTAACTCCAGGTTGGGATTGCGCCCTTTGTGTGATTCATAAATTTCTTGTGGAATTATTAAAGAAAACATCTTTTGATATCTGTAATCCAGTCAAGATCATAACATATTTATGCCTGGGCCAGCGGGGGACAAGGCTGCTGGGAAAGTTATGGTAAGTAAATATATTTTTTTTTGTTTTCATTATCTGCTCTTCCCTGGTCCCTAATATGTTTACTCAGACTTATCCCACCTATTTGGCTAGCATAAATCTGTAAGGCTGAAGGGATCATGTTGAGCCCATAATGGAGTCATAGGATCCTGCAGATGTTGCTGCCACCTGTCCCTTCCCATACCTGCCCCCTGGCCTGACTTGAACCCCATCTTGGTCCTCATCCAGTCCACTAACCCATCACCTTACCTGCACCAATGGCTACCAGTCTATAGCTATGATGCTGCCAGTGCAGGGGTTACTGATGGCTGTGCTGTCTGCAGCAAGCCACAGACCCCTTGCAGCAGTGGTGGCCCACAACACATACAGTACATAGTACACAGCACACTAGAAGACTGCAAGATCCACCAGGGTATCATGTAGACAGGACTGGGCTGTAAGCGAAACTCATCAGTTCCAACCCATCAAACTCAACAATGTTTGTGGTGTTCCTCTTTGGAGAATGAACATATAAAAAGTGACTGGATGGGATGTGTAAAAAGGGATGTGTTGCCTGGTGTTGACATTTTGTGGTGAAATAAACACCACTTTGGAGGCATTTTGGCAACACAATTACAGGCATGCCACCAAAATGTCAATTAAGTGAAATAGAAGGAAAGCCAGGAATTTTTATTTTTTTTAGGGGGGGGGGAAATCTTCCTCAGACAAAACTTCTCAGGAACTTTAAGAAAAACTCCCAAATGTTTGACAAGACTACTGGCATCACACATTCCTGTTGGAATCATCAACAGCTTATTCCTAAAGCAAAATTCAAAGTGAGAGTTTATGCCCGTTAGCGCGGTTCCCGCGCTAGCGCTAATTGTCCCCCCCAGCCCCGTGCAGACAGGCAGCTGGAGGGGTGCAGCGATTGGCTGCAAAGCGCCTCGTGGGCTGGCTGTTTAGCCAGCACACGAAGCAATCCCCCTGTTCCGCCTCAGTGCGGTCCCGGCTGGCGATGAAGACGGACGCGTCTTGGGGGGCTTCGGCAGAGGCAGCATTGAGGCCTACGGGGCTTGGAGGCGCGGCGTGGCTGAGGGCTTACCGGGACTTCGGGGCAGCGCGCAGCGAGGCTCAGCAGGGGTTCAGGGCGCGCAGCGACGGGGACAAGCGGCAGCCGACTTCCTTCCATCCTTTCCAGCTCGGGGCAGCGAGCCAGCAGGGAGTACCGGGCCAGGGCGGGGGTTGGTTGGTGGCCTTCGGGGTTGCATGGGAGGCTGGTGAGCCCCCCCCTCCTTTCCTCCGTGCGTGCTTTTCGGAGAGCACATTCCAGGCCGGGCAGAGCGTTTCTTGGCGCTGGGGCCTCGCGGGGGCTGCATCCTTTCGGCTGGTGGGTATTGGGGCGAGCGGGCCTCGTTATTGGAACACCCCCCCAGCCCTCCCCCATTCACCTGCATCCACAGGGATCTCCTAGATTGAAGCCTTAACATGGCTGGCAAGGGTAAAAGTGCACAGAAAAAGGGGGGTAAGGCCCCCAAAAGGGCAGTTGCCACCCCTGTGCCAGCTAGCTCTTCATCATCTGGGGAGGAGGAGATGGGCCAGGTCCGTGTGCTGTTGGCCAATATGGAAGCGAGGCGTCGTGAAAAGGCAGCAAGGAAAAGGGGGAGGGGCGAAGGAGGCAATTCTGCAGGAGGTCAAAGGCCCCCCCGTCAGTCAGCTCGCCAAGGAAAGGGGGCTCGTCTCATGGATTACTTATCTTCCAGGAGATCTGCAGCCAGGCCGGCTGCAGGTGCTGTGGTGCAGGACATGAATCAAAGCGTGGCTCGATCTTTGGCTCAGGATATGGAGGAGGAGGCCTCTGGAGATGCGGCTCAGGCAGAGAGGGCGGCAGAAGCTGGTGAGTCGCCCCCTTTAAGCACACACGACTTGGCAGCAGTTTGGGGGGATTCAACAGGAGCACAAGACTTCCGGGATCCTCTCGCGGCTCCGGCGGCAAGGGGGTATCAGAGTCAAACTCCACAAGTCTTGCAGGGTGCTTTGCCTCAACAGTGGTCTGGTAGCTATTACTTCCCGGCGCAAGGCGCTTCAATGGCAGGTGGCACACAGGCAGTGACTCCAGCTGGGCAACTCTGGCCAAACTCCACTGCTCCTCCCCCTCTGGGATACTTTATGGGCCCACCGGCCCTGGGGAGTCAGCAGGGCGCACTGGTGTCTCAGCATAGTGACAGGCCCCGCATAGCATATGGCGAAGTAGCGCTTCCTTTGGGCGGACACCTGGCATTATCCGTCAAAGAAAAGATTTGGAGAGGCGAATATGTCGACATATTCAGCCTCCTCCATATGGAGCCAGAACCGGTTCCGAAAATCGGTGACCCCCTTAGAGACGAGGAAACCACCAGGCGGCGCAAGATAGATAAGACTTGGGCAAATTGGCTCAATGGGTACCTTATCTACGCATCTGTCACTCTGCAGATGTACCCGGCTAAGGCCACGGCGCTATTCAAATATCTGGATATAGTGCATCGGGCCTTCAGGGACTATACTGGGGCAGCGTGGGAGGCTTATGATCAGCACTTTAGGCTTCGTGCTGCGCATGATCCGGCCCTGGATTGGAAAATTCCGCAGTGGGAATTATGGGCCCAGCTAGTGGTCCCCTCGCACCCGGCTTGGGGCGACAGATCTGACAGCGGGCACTTGATTGCCCGTAGCAAGCCTGATACGACCAGGGCTCTGGGCGGTGCACAGTGGGTTCAAAACCCAAAGGCGTGTTACGAGTTTAACGCGGCCGGAAGATGCGCCAGGGCACGCTGCTCCTTTGGTCACGCCTGTAGCCTGTGCGGAGCAAAGCATGCAGTCTCGACTTGCCCCAAACTGGGTAGCAATAGAACAGGGGGACGCAACCAAGGCAATTCTCAAAAGAGAGGCGTGGGCCAATCACCGGCCACCGCCCCTCAAAAGGGGCCCAACACCGATTAAGCTCGAGGAGCTTTCGGTGTGGCTGAGCAGGTATCCTAACAAAGTTGCAGCACAGTTGTTGGAAGCCGGTTTTCGGGAAGGATTTAGGATTCCCGCACCGCCTCCTCGGGGCCCCTCCTTTGCTGAGAATCTCCGCTCAGTGCGGTGCCTGGAGGATGTGGTGCGCAAGAAAATTAATAAAGAGGTCACAGCTGGCAGGGTGGCGGGCCCGTTTTTGGTCCGACCTATAGCTAACTTGCAGGTGTCACCACTGGGGGTTGTTCCCAAGAAAGTAGCAGGCCAATTTAGACTAATCCACCACCTGTCGTACCCCGAGGGCTCTTCAGTTAACTCGCATATACCGGCAGAGCTGTGCTCGGTGAGGTACGCCTCACTGGACCAAGCGGTGGCCATTGTTAGGCTTTGTGGCAAAGGCGCGTTAATGGCGAAAGCCGACATTGAGTCGGCTTTTCGGCTATTACCAATTCACCCAGACGACTTCTGCCACTTGGGTTTTTATTTTGAAGGCGCCTTCTATTACGATAAATCTTTGCCTATGGGGTGCTCGGTATCGTGCAGCCATTTTGAAGCCTTTAGCAGTTTCCTCGAATGGACCCTCCAGCGCATCGTGGGAGGAGCCTCCTCGTTGCATTATTTAGATGATTTCTTGTTTGTCGGGCCGGCGGGCAGCGAGGAATGTAAGATCTGGCTGCACAGTTTCATGCAGCTCTGCGAGAGGCTGGGGGTACCTTTGGCGCATGATAAAACTGAGGGCCCTGCCACCTGCCTTACTTTTCTGGGGATAGAGTTAGATTCAAACTTACAGCAGAGCAGGCTCCCCTTGGACAAGCTGGAAAGGTTAGTCGCCCTCCTTGAGGCAGCAGTCACGGCTAGGAAGGTGACTTTGCGGGATTTGCAGGTGCTCTTGGGACACCTCAACTTTGCGTGCCGGGTGGTCTCTCCCGGCAGGGCATTTTTGAGGCGTCTATGCGACGCAACTATTGGCGTTAAGCGGCCCACACACAGGATTCGGGTTTCTGCAGAAATGAGGGAGGACTTGAGGCTGTGGCTCGATTTCCTCCGGGACTTTAATGGTGTGTCATTCTGGCGGGAGGTGCACCTGGTGGAGGCGGACTTGCAGGTCCACTCCGACGCAGCCGGCGGCTGTGGCTTTGGCGTATACTTTCGCGGGCGGTGGTGCGCTGAGCCGTGGCCAGTAGTCTGGCACAGGCTCGGTATCACCGCCGATTTGACGTTCATGGAGCTTTTCCCAATTGTGGTGGCAGTACACATTTGGGCCTCCGAGTTCGCCAATTCATGTGTCCGGTTTTGGTGCGACAACCTGGCGGTCGTCTGCATCATTAACCGGCAAACATCAAAATCGGCAAGAGTCATGCGCCTAGTCAGGGCCTTTGTTAGGCAGTGCTTAAGGAACAACACTCAGTTCACCGCCCGGCATGTGCCCGGAGTGCAGAACAGCTTAGCCGATGCCCTCTCTCGTTTCCAGGGGGACCGCTTCAGGCTGCTGGCCCCGGACGCCCGGCGGGATCCAGAGCCCATGCCGCAGTGGCTGTGGAGCCTTGGGTCCAAAGAGCCAGCAGGGCAATATGGGCATCATTGGCCCCAGCAACCAGGGCAAGCTACTCCAGCAAGCTTCAAGAGTTCTTAAAGTTCAGGAGCCTTGCCGGCCTTAGCCAGGTCTGGCCGATCCCAGCGGAACAGCTGATACGTTTCATGTTTTTTCTGATAGATAGGGGCCTTCGGGCCACTTCCCTGCCAGTTTACCTTGCAGCCATTTCCTTTCAATCCAGGGCCCTGGGCTGGAAGGATCATACAGGCGAGTTCAGAGTCCGAAGGGTGGTTGAGGGCCTAAAAAGGGAATCGCCCCCGGGCATGGACAGACGGAAACCGGTTTCCATCAGTGTTTTCAATGGTTTGAGACAGAAATTTAGTGAGTTATGCACATCTCCGTTTGAGGTGTTGCTTTTTGACACGACGGCCCTGGTCTTTTTGTTGGGGGCCTTTCGCCCCTCGGAGATACTTGCTCGTTCCCGTTTTGTTCATAATAGAGCCCTATAATGGGATGATTGCATGTTATTAAAGGACTCACTGTACCTACTGGTGCGGCAGTCCAAGACAGATCAGGCTGGAAAGGGCCAATGGGTGCGTTTGCAGAAGGCTAGGAGGGAGGAGGTGTGCCCAGTTCGGGCCATGGCACGGTACAGGATGGCGGCCCCGGCCGGGGCCGGTCCGCTCTTCAGGCACCTCAATTCGTCCCCCCTCACGTTATACCAATTCTCTGCTGTTTTCAAGCGTGCCCTTCGGGCTTTGGGGGTGTCACCCAATGATTTTGGCCTTCATTCGTTTCGTATTGGCGCAGCCTCGGCTGCCGCCCATTTGGGCCTGCCGGTTGAAAGTATCCGGAGGATTGGCCGTTGGAGATCTGAGGCATACCGTAGGTATGTGAGAAACTGCGTTTAGGCCAATGGAACGGGCCTGGAGTATTAGCCGGATGGCTACATGGGAGTCTGTCCCAAAAGTTGGCTCCCCGCAAGGGGTTTGCCTGAGGCGTAGGCCTTTCGTGGGGCCTGGGTGCCCTGGTGGTTATGGGACGCCCGCGGGGCCCCGTTCTCCAGTTTGGTTGTTTTCCTACCGGCTATCCGGGTGCACGCCTTTTCTCCCACCCCGCCTCAGGTAATCGTCATCCATTTAGGGGAAAATGACCTGGGGCAGCGAAGTGCTTTGTCGCTGCGACTTCAGGCTCGGCAGGACTTTAACACTATCCGACAATGGCTGCCAGGTGTGGTTATTGTCTGGTCCTGCCTATTACCCAGACGGGTCTGGCGTGGTGCGAGGAGCATCCGCAGGATCGATGTGGCTCGGAAGAGGACTAGCGATTACCTGGGCAGGGTGGTGCGGGCATTGGGTGGCAGGGTGATACTTCACCCTGGCATTGTTCATCAGGCGTCCTCCTTGTTTCATACGGATGGGGTTCATCTGTCACCAGCCGGGAATGATTTGTTTTTGGGTGACTTGCAGCAGGGTCTGAGGGGTCTTTTGGTGGGCATTCAAGAAGGATAAACGCGAGGTTGTCCTTCTTGGTGGCAAGATTGGTGCGGGGTAAGCGGAGTTAGGGAAGCTCACGGTGTCCAGGCCAGGGGGGCAAGGTGATGGGGCGAGGCCGTAGCGGCTCTGATGATGCTTGACGGCTCGAAGAGTTGCTCGGTCTTGCCCTGTCACTGGCTGAAAGCTGACAGGGCGCCTGCAGCCGGAAAGCCAGCTCCCCGGGTCCCCCACAGAGGGGGGGCAACGAAGACAGGTAGGCACAGCTTGCTAGCTGTGCCTTCTCGAGTTGTTTGGTTCGCCCAAGGAGAACAGACAGGAGGAATGACAGCTTGCTGTCTCCCTCAACAGCGTGGCTTCACCCCGCATCCTAGTAATTTAAGTAAGGTTTGATGTTTGAATGCCTGTTGCAAGTCACCAATTTGTCATTTAATAAATGGCCTATTTATATCCAAATTCCAGTTGTCTGTCATCATTTCGGGGATCTGGGGATAATCTCCTTAATTATCTGAGAATGCAATCCTAACTTGGAGTTAGGCCGGCAAAAGGGCCACTGTAAAGAGCGTTTGGACCACTCTCGGCATCAGCGAGGATCATGTGTGTGCTGGCCTCTCTGACTCTGAGAGTGGTCCAAACATACTTTAAAGTGTCCCTTGTGTTGGTCAAACTTTGCTGGCCTAACTGCGCCAGCCGAACTCCAGGTTAGGATTTTTTTATTTTTTTTTAGGGATGCTTTACACAGCCTCAGGCTTGTTTCATGAATTCATTGTTCACTGGTACTATCACTTGCGCAAACCATGTTAAGATGTAAGCTATATTGATCTGAATGCATTATGCTCCAGGCTAGGAGTGCATTTTCATGTCCAACCGAGGTGAACCAGCTTCTTGATTCTGACCCTGTGTTGAAGAATCATGGGGCAGGATTTCCACACTGCCAGGCCAAATACAGCAGCAGAGTTCTCACTTGATATGTACATAGTTGCATAAACACATTCCACATGTACTTGAGGGAAGCAAAAACCTAGATTAAGTCCTTAAAAGAAAACATTTTTCCTGGACATTTTGGAAGAAGAGGGTGGAAGAAGATGAGGAAGGTCTGACTTTGGAAGAACAAGACTAAGCCCGGCAGGATGCATTTTTAAATTAACAAGGCATGAATTTAAATACATTAAGGACTAAACAAAACACTGGGAGAATTGGAGAGGTGAAAAGTCACTGCCCCTCCTTGTCCTGCTGTCTTCTTTTTTTTGGCTGCTGTGCTGAGAGACACAAAATAAAATGGAGCAACATAACCTGTCTGAGTTTTATTCAAATCAGCCAATTAAAACATCAAGTTGAAATGTCAGCGAACATGCTATGGCCACTCAGGAATTAAAGCAGGAAGGCATCTGTCTGTCTTCACCACAAAAGCACTGAAGGTTGTGTGTGTGTGTGTTTTAATTCCACTTCTGCAAAAACTATGACATTACATTACAGCCATGAAAAACATCATCTGAAATGTGCCTTGACTGGAGGGCAGCTGTCATCACCCATTGCATTCATGTAAAATTAGATTGCACTAAACACCTATTTTTCATTTGTGAGGATTTCTTGTTGCATCATCATTTTGTTCTCAAATAATGCTTGGCGCAAAGGTTAGGCTGTAGCTCAGTGGCAGAGTACATCTTTTGCATTTTGAGGACAGGTGATGGCCCCTCCAGTTCAAAGGATCTCAGGTTGCAGATTGTGAATTCCTCTGCCTGATGCTTTGGATAGTCGCTGCCGGTCAGATCATGTAGCACTGGGCAAGATGCAAAAATGATCTGGCTTAGAATCAAACATCTCTTTGCTGGGTGTGCCTTCACATGTTTTGATCGTGTTCATCGCGATTCAGGCGTCATCCTCCCAACTTCTCTAGAAATTTGTCTTTGACTAGGGATACGTCTTGAGTCTACTCTAAATGCATGCACAGGGGTACAAAATGACTGTGCACTGCTTTCCTTTGCATGCACACACACTTACTGTACACTAAAACAAGTGGAAAACAGCCTTCAATATCTAATGTGCTTGTGCAATACGTGCTAGTAGAATTAGGGGTGTTAGAATTGATACTGTGCAAAATCCCTCCCCCAGCTTACCTTGAAAATCATTTGAGGGGTGTGTGTGTGTGTGTGTGTGTGTGTGTGTGTGTGTGTGTGTGTGTGTTCTTGTTGAAAACAGGACAGCTAGGGGTGTGAAGAATACAATAGGGGGGAACCTAATAGCTGAAATGTGGTTCCCTCCATGCTAGTATCCCTCACCTTAAGAAAAAGTAAAAACTTTTGTTGTTGTTGTTGTTGTTGTTGCAGAAATAAGAACATAAGAAAAGCCTTGCTGGATCAGGCCAAAGGCCCATCTAGTCCAGCTTCCTGTATCTCACAGTGGCCCACCAGATGCCTCAGGGAGCAAAGACAACAAGATACTGCCATCTTACTGCCACTCCCCTGCATATGGCATTCTGAGGTAGCTCATTTATCCTCGCACCTCCCAGTGAAGACACCAGACTATGGCTTGGGTTTAGCTTTATTAAACCAAGTAACCATTTTTAAAAACATGAAATTTATTGAACACACCATTCTTCCCTCACCAGTCTATTAAAAAAAATTAAGATTTTTTAAAAACATAATTTATAATATGATATATGCAGGGCTGGCCTTAAGCCTATGTGGCCTATGTCATCACATAGGGCCCCACGCTTTGGGAGAGGTCTTCATTGCCATGACGAGTGGATTGTTTGCTGCTATAGCCAGGATACCTGTGGGCTTATTGGGCCATCTGAACGGCCCGAAACAGGCCCCCTGCAAGCAGTTGGTGGTGACATCATGGGTTATCATACTTCATGCATGGCACCACAAGCACTCTTCTCGCCATGGCAGTATGGTGAATGGGGGGCTCATGGGGGACCCCATGGGAATGCCCAGCATTGAGCTCTGCTCCTCCTGGGGTTGGCCCTGGATACATGAATACTTTGGGGAAAAAATGCAGGGGCAGCGCAATCCAAGTGTGCCCCTTGCGTCGACGTTACATCATCGCATCGACGCAAGGGGTGGAGTGCCAGCATGTGAGCAATGAGCAGCACCCCTGCATCGGCGCTGAGGCTCTGAAGCCGATGCTGCTTGCAGAGCGCTGACGGAGAGCCTCCCTTGCGCCGACCAAAGATGGGATTCTCTGCCGAGTATCAGAACTGGGATTGGTGGGAGGGCAGGAGGCGGGGCTTGGGTTGGACAGGCTGGACAGGCTTGGGAGGTGGCTGTAAGGCCACATCCTAAGCCTGTTCCAGAGGCTGCATGGCCCCGATTCAGGTCGTGCAGTCTCCTCGGATCTGCGCCCGCTCTTTAGTGGGCGCAGGTCTGAGGAGCGTGTAGGGTAGGCTGGAACCTCCCCTACAGTAAGGGAGCACATGCTCCAGCTTCCCCCCACTCAGCATTGGATATGGCGCTGGCCGGCTGGCCTTGCCATTCCGGCACTGGATAGGATTGCGCCCTGAATTTCTTTAGATCGAGTTATTGGAAGATGGTCAATTTCTCCAACTTTCCATTACCCATAATGCATCAGACAATTAAAGGCAAAGCGAAAAGGGAAACTTTATGCCAAATTCAACCAGACCTCTACATAAAAGAACAAACAGAAATTTCACAGAGTTTAGCCCTTTACAGTTTTTTTTTAAGGTTAGGTAACTTTTACTCAAACAGTATCTGAGACTGTCAAGAAGACTTTTTTTATGGCTCTAGGAATTGCTTATTGGCTTTGCAGATGTTTCAGACCACAAATAAATGACCTCAAATTGATCATTAAAAAAAACATTTTTGGCTGATTCAGAAGATGCAAAATTATAAATACTTAGACATGTCGTAAGGCTGCTGACATGGGTCAGTTCTTCTACAATCTTTCTTCCAAATTAAATGGCTTACCTCTGCAATCCTTTTGAAAAAAAAATTAAAAAAACCTTGAGTGAAGCCGTGTGAGAAAAACAAATATGCACACTCCTCCCAATCCCAAATTCAGAAGTCGATGGAGGAAAACTCCATTGTAGTTTACAAGCCATAATGGGTATGTACAGTCTGAGATTAGCTGGTCACTCAGTATTAGGGCCAGGTAGGAATTTATTTCTGTCATCCAAATTGGCTGCAGATGGGTGTTTTTTCTGGCGAGGGAGGGTCGGTGTGTGTAGTAGGTTTCAAGCTTTTTAAAAATGGTTAGTTGTGTTGAATTCAGCTAAACCCAATCCATAGTCTGTTGTCTTCACTGGGGATGGTGTGTGTGTGTGTGTGTGTGTGTGTGTGTGTGTGTGTGTGTGTGTGTGAAGGTAACTCAGAAAGCCGGATGCAGGGGAGTGGCAGCAGGATGCAAGCATCTAGTTGTCTTGTATGCTCCCTGAAGCATCTGGTGGGCCACTGTGAGATACAGGAAGCTGGACTAGATGGGCAATGGCCTGATCCAGTGGGACTGTTCCTATGTTCCTAAGCCATTCCTCCAAATTTCTCTTGAAACAATGGATGTTTTCTTCCACACTGTCATTGTGAAACATGGTGTGCATGTGTGCTTATGCGTGTGTATGCACATGCATTTGTGTGTGTGTGTGTGTGGGGTGTTATTGCAATGCTGGTGGGTGCAAAGGGGAAAAAATAACCCTTCTTTCCGTGGTTTTCACCAGTTTTGCCAGGCTTCCGAGCCTTTTTTTTTTTTTAAGGAAAACCCTGGGACCAAAACATGCTACTGTCATAATGTGTGGATTGATCCTTAGAAGGAATTTAGAGTGTTAACCATAGAAGAAAACATAGAAACCCAGGGGGACCTCCTAACAAGATGGAGGGGACAAAATTTATGAATTAAGTCTTAATTCATACCTACAGTGGTCTATACATGAGCATTTGGGGATTATTATCAGGGTCTATTCATGTCTGAACACTTCCACGTGAAACATGCAGTCATAGGTATGTTAGTTATCAAAGTGGATCCACAAAAAAAGGCAACAGAAACTTAGCACTGACTTGCATTCTTGAAATATCCTCACTGGGCTGCAATCTTATACACCAGTCCTCAGTGGGAGGAGGGAACCACCTCAGGCCAATACTGAACTGCTGTGATTCAGTGGTGTCCCTGCCATTCACTCAGGAGGGTCACATGCCCCCAGGGGACAGGCCTGGGGCACCAGTGGGGCAGTGCCCATCACTGAGCTGCCACTGCCCCCCCCCTCTGGAGCTCTTCTGAGGGTCAGGCAGGCTGTGCACAGTGTCCTTGAGCCTTCCAAAGGCATTTTGCAGTCTCCAGACAGCCAATAAACAGGACTTCTAGTTTTCCAACAAAACCCAGATGTAATGTTTAAAGGCATTTCGAAGGCTACAGACCACTTTCAGAGGGCTTAAGGACATTGCAGGAAGCTCCACAGTGGCATATGGGCCTGGGATGCAGATGCTGTGATTGCACCCCCTAAATGCCTTGGAGTGTGACATCGTTATATCACATCATACTTCCAGGTCTGCCAGGGGCGTATCTAGGGTATTGCGCGGGGTGGCAAGAGCAATGGGCGCAGTTTACCAAGGGGGCACCGATTGCCCTCAGTCCCCGCAGCACAGTGCCCCAGAGCCGTGGCCGAGGGAAGCTGCACCCCTCCCAGCTCGCCGAACTGGGGAGGCGCACGGCTTCTCCTGGGTGCAGCTCGCCCAAACTGCTGGAGCAGCGGCCGAAGGAAGTCATGCGGCTCTCCGGCTCCAGCTGGGGGGAGGTGCAGTTTCCCTTGGCCTCTCATCAGGCAGTTTTGCCCAACTGCCAGCTGAGAGAAGATGCACGCCCCCCCCCTGGCTCCAGCCGAGGGAAGCCACGCGGCTCTCCGGCTCCAGCCGGGGTGGGGGGCGGCTTCTCTCAGCCTCCCTTCAGGCAGTTTTGTAGCCCCACATGCCCCCCCTGCTGGAGACAGGGAGATGCGCAGCTTCTCCCTGCCAGTGATCAGGCCGAATGGGTGTGTGTGTGTGTGTGTGTGTGTGTGTGTGTGTGTGTGCAGCTTCTCTCTGCCGTGGCTTGGCCAAAGTTGGCCGAACCATGGCGGAGAGAAGCCACACCCCTCAATGTCATGACTTCACAACGTTGTGACATCATGGCATTGAGTGCCATGGGTGCGCCTCTGAGGTCAGCCTCCCCAGCCTTGGACCTTACCCCCATCACTGACCATATAGCAACCTATTCAAGATCAAAGCACTTCAAACGTTTGCAAATTTCTGGCCTGCATCTCTGGTATTTAGTTAAAGCAGACATGTGATGTGATATCTTTACACTCAGGATTTCCCTTCTCCCAGCCAGTGACAGCTAGTGAAGTGAAGGCAGCAAAAAATGTAGAGCACAACAATGTGTAATGTCATCTCCTTTGATTTACGTCCCTGCATGTAAGGAGCTGATGTGGGTTGGCAGCAATCTCATGTTTAAGATAATGTGTACTTACCTGAAATGCACACAGTTTAATGTATAGAATTTGACATCTACTACGCACTCCACCTGTCTGCTTCTGCCTGTGGTGTTCATTTTGTATATCTGACAAAATGGGTGTCTTTTAGATATAGTGTCCAGAAGAATGCACCATACCTGCATCATGCTTATTTTTTTAGTTGGCATTTTAACCAGAATAGGCATACTATATGAAAACATTTATTTATTTTTTTAGAATTCATCTGAGTTAAGGCAGCTTGCTTTAAAGGGTATTGCTTTTCTCTGTCAAAAATGGGCAAAAAGCCACACATTTAAGCCAATTCTATATGCATATAATCCTGCCATACTAAAATGACAAAGATTGTAATTTATTGCAGAACACCAGTGGCACCAAACACTTCATCTAATTTCATTTTAGTGTCTTGTCTTGCTGCTTTTGCTTCAGATTTAGTTTTCCCAATCTCTGTTGCCCAACCTTAGACAAACAAGCCTGTTTTTCCTAGCCTGGCCAGCACAAGGTGTTAGCGGTTTGCTTTGCTGGCATGTGGAGAGCATACTAATATTTCACGCTCCACCATGCCTTACAGCAAGATACTTCAAGGAATATGCTAAACAATATATCGGCATGCTTTGGGTCATATTTAGTTAACGTTGTACAGAGCCTTTTGTGCCTCAGTTTCTCTTTCAAGTCATGCCCTTGGACATCTTCTAGTGAAATTCCTCACATCTGAAGCTTAGAGTACCAACTTTACCTCACTAGAAATTTTCCAGGGCTTCCTCGAGTTCTGTTCCCAGGTGCCTCAAATCTTCCATTTGTGGCATTTACCTCAGAGTCTACAGATTCTTTCCTGACTAAAATCCTCCAAGCTAGCCAAAAGGAGTCATGTTGCTGACCTGGAAAACCCTAGTATAGCCCTTCTCTTTTAATTTTATTTTGCTATTGCCATTATAATCTGTGATAAAATCAATGTTCAGGAGCAGACAAAATGACAGGGAGTGCAGGCGCATATCTTACCTGTGACCCGGGATGGCGCGAGCCCTGGGGTGCCGGGCAGCAGCGAGGCGCCATTGTGCATGGTCCGGGTGAGACTGCTCGGTTTTCAGCCCTCCCGCCCGCCCACGCTTCCCTTACTCTCAGAAATGGAGCGTTTCCGGAGTAAGGGAGGCATGTCTGAGTGATGCGCAGGGGCAGGGCGACGTCCGGGGGGCGCGTTTTCAGCACCAGCCATGGGGTGCGCTTGGGCCTCCGTGCGTGCCTGAGGGTGTGGTTTTTTGTATAGTTGGCTAAAACGAAATTTCAAAAAGTGATTGACAGTCTACACAGGGGTGCTGTTGATTTTTTTGTTTTGTTTTGTTTTTGGTGTTTGGGGCAAGATTCACAGTGAATGCAGAGGTCTGTCCTTTGATAGCCAAGATTACATTGCAAATATGAAGAACATTTGTAGTGTGGTAACTTCACTTCTCATAAGGGAGGTGTCATCGGTCAGCGGAAGAGCATTTGCTTTGGATGCAGGTGGTCCCAGCTTCAATGGTCCCAGTTTTCAATCATCGGCATTTCCAGGTACAGTAGAGAAAAATTCCTAACCCAGAACCTTACGGGAGTCAGTGCTGGCAACTGTGAGGTAAAGTGACCAACTATCTGACTAACAGCACAATCCTAAACTGGAGTTAGGCTGGCAGAAACTAAGCCAGCAAAGTTTGGCTAGCACAAGGGCCACCATAAAGCGTTTTTGGAGCACTCTTGGAGTCAGGGAGGATAGCGCAGGTATGTGACTCCGAGAGTAGTCCAAACATACTTTATGGTGTCCCTTGTGCTGGCCAAACTTTGCTGTCTTAGCTTACGCCGGCCTAACTCAGTTTAGGATTGTGCCCTAAGCGGGATGCTTTTTCTGCAGCATCCTATGTTCATTATAAGCAGATGGGGTGCTCCCAAGTAACCAAAACATGCAGGTTGCTAAATCACCAGAAAAAAATTACCCGC
>JAJKFI010000064.1:847087-906308 GCA_029204185.1 Lerista edwardsae
CACACACACACACACACACACACACACACACACACACACACACACCATAAATAAGACTGAGGCTGCAATCCTATGCACTTTCCTGGGAGTAAACCCTATTGAATGCAGTGGGACTTAATTCTGAGTAGACGTGCCTAGGATTGTGCCTTGAGACAGACAGAAGCTTTTTGGAATTAAACTTGGGCCACTTTATTAAAGATAAATACAGGAAAAAAATTCTCCAGCAGGGGCTAACACCAACCCTCATCATGAGGGTCAATTCAAAGGGGGAAGACGGCAATGTCCAGCAGCACCTATGGGCATCTCACCTGACTCCAGTCCAGGCCCATTCATGAACAGGACCTGATTACCACTGGTGACCCCAAAGGGGTTGAGGCAGCTGGCAAAGGAAGAATAACCACAGGGCCATGTAGAAGAAAATTAGGCTCAACCTGTAGCTTGTTCCAGGCCTGTGACTTGTGAAAACAGCCAGCAGTTTTAGTTTGGCTATGACTGCCGTCGAAGAGAATCGGTTCAGAATCTTGAAAATTCTCTTTGACTGCAGTCATAGCCAATGAAGTGTTTTTAACCTGAGCTCACACAATATATTTAGAAAGGGGATCCGTAGGGCCCCGTCATGAGTCTGACATGAAACCTGCAGGTTGGTGGTTTCCTTCTGCAGATATGTCAAGGCCACGTCATATTTTATGCAGCAGTGGTGCTTGCCCCAGGTACACCTATGTGACAGCCGCATTTCCTGTAGCCAACCTGTAAAGTGTGAATGGGAGTCGTCTGCCAGTCCAACTTCCTGTGTGAAAATTCGCAGATACTACATTTCCCTTTGTCAAAACCGATACTGATGTAAATGTATTTCATCGTAAATGATTTGCATGGGTTTGAGAGCTGAAATTGTGGATGTTATTCCTAGCAGCCTTTTAGGTCCAAGAGAGTGACTTGAAAGTGGTTGGATGGTTCAGGGATTTCCTCTCCTCTTCTATATTTCCTACTGGCAACTATACCCCTGTCTCACTAGGTTCAATGCAAATACAGTATTCTTGTAATAAGTTGATAGGCATCAGATTCATTTCTGTTCTTCCTCTGCTCTCTCTTATTCACAGCTAGTTGCAGTTGGCGGCACGCCAAGAAGACGTGGCTTGAGTACGTGTAATGACAGAAAATTGTACTCTCTGTATCAGCCTCCGGAATATAAGCCGCAAGTTGTATAGATAGCTTAGAAGTGAAAATAATAGTGATTTATCCTTCTTCACAGACTGTACTTTCAATTCTGTTACATAAAGAAAATGCAAATATATGCGTGGCGGGGGGTGGTGGAGAAAGCAGGATTTGCCCATTAAGGCATGTGATTAATGCTCTGTTGAAAGCCTATTTAAAGGATTGTACATTAGGAACCAGAGAAAGGGAACATGAGAAAGTATTTCACTATTACTGAATATGATGGCAATGTGGCTGCAGAGGGCACTAAAGATCTTTATGACCCATTGGAATGGAAAGGAAGTAGCAAGCTACTTCTTACACTTAAAAAAAAACCCTATTTAATCCTTAGAAATAAGAAAGGGGGACCACATCAGATCAAAATATTATACAGCTTCTCCCTTTATAACCACTAATAACAGGGTGAACTAAATTATGTTGTGATTTGGGGTTTCATTCTTCCATTTCTTAAAATGTTTCAGTCATGTGGAATACACTTGCAGCAGCTCTTTCTCCAGAAATATATATATTTCTTCAGCACTGTATATATACTGGAAATATATACAGGGATACAGAAGTATATCTACTGAGCATGGAATTGTATCTACTGAATTGTAGGGCAATGGAATTGTACTGGCTGGTTACAAAGGACTGATTAAGATTTGCTGTGGGCCAGCTGGTAAACTGTTCTACAGGCATGCCCTGCTATCTGCTGACGTTTCATTTCGGGTCCACCCGTGGATACCTGAAACCATGGATACCAGGGATGCCTTTTTAAAGAAAGGGGAACATCAGTTGTTTTGCTGCAACAAGATTAAAACAAAAGAGATGTGTTTAATGTTCCCCTATCTTTTTAATAGATGTTCCAGTATCCATAGTATCCGTTGTCAGCTGAAACCATGGATACCGAATCAGTGGATACTGGCGCACACCTGTACTTGTACCTGGGAGGCCAGTCTTCAACGTATCTTTCATCCTCAGTATCTTTCATCTTCAGTACCTAACCTGTAAGACAGGAATCTAGTGGGTTGTTGTTTGAAGTTGGTGTAAGGACAAAGAAGATAATAGTGTGCCTGGCTTTGGTGTAGTGTGGCCATGGAGCTCTCCACACCTGCAGGAACCTTCCTTTTTCCTTGTATGAGCATGGGACCATTGGACATGCGTGTTATGCAGTGTGAAAATCTCTTTTCATGCATGAAGCACCTGCATATGTGAGAGGGTGCAATCCTAACCTGGAGTTAGGCCGGCACAGTTAGGCCAGCAAAGCTTGGCTGGCACAAAGAATATCATAAAGTATGTTTGGACCACTCTCTGAGTCAGAGAGGCCAGCACACAGACGTGTGCCATCCCCCCTGATTCCGTGAGGTACAAAGGCACTTTACGGTGGCACTGGTGCTAGCCAAACATTGCTGGCCTAACTGTGCTGGCCTAACTCCAGGTTAGGACTGCACTGTTAGACTGCACCCAAACAATTCAAACCAGTGAGCAACAAGGAGGCAGGAATGTGATCTGTATTCCTCATCCCATACAAAGGATTACGATGAGTGATGTTGTGCGACGAAAGTTTTAGGAGTTCTAAAGGAGATGGAATATGCAGATCTCTAGTCTGGCCATTCTTCAGTTAGACTCTCAAAGGGTCATGTCTTTGTAGATACAGCTTCTTCCACATGAACAGTGGATGATAGAACCTTTGCATAACTTGTACTGGATCAAAGTGGAAATATAATGATATTAAAAGAGTTCTATAAATTATTTTTTTCCCACACTGCACTGGATATACCCAGTGAATTGGCATGATCAACAACATAGAAAATATTTCACATATGGCTTGTCAGTTTTTTAAAAAATAGAAAAGTACTTTCTCTTTCACAGGCACTATTCATCTGTGTCTGTTGACTAATAAAAAATACAACAGACACAGATGAATAGTGCCTGTGAAAGAGAAAGCACTTTTCTATTTTTTAAAACTGACAAGCCATATGTGAAATATTTTCTATGTTGTTTATCACGCCAATTCATTGGGTATATCCAGTGCAGTGTGGAAAAACAACAACTCAATCCTTTTCAAATTCACAAATAAAAGTTCAGCATTCATTTCTGCTGACAGTAAGTAGATCCAAGCCACAAAAATCCACATTTTTGCATAGTCATGCATACTTTTGCATGGGGAAGTTCATAGTCTGATTAATAGTTCATAAGGAAAAAATTCTCTTACATCCACTTTTCAATGTCATAATTCCTCTGAATGTTGGAATCTAAGGATGATGATAAAAACTTTATTTTTGAAAAAAGTTTCCTTTATTTTCTAACCATTTGCTAACCGAATAGCATTCTGCAAGCAAAAACTTTTTATGTTCAGCTCAAAGAAACCTATGAAGGTCCCATAACTTATAAAAATGCCTTGGATATATATTGTTTAGTACTAATGCTTTGTGGGTCATTGCCAGATTTCAGCTGAAGTGCTGAATTCTGTTTAATTGCGGATCTGACATCAGAGGGTTGGAGAGTGAGAATGTTGGATATATTTCTATAGGTGTTAACAATCCTTTGTTTTGTTTGAGATGTCCAAAATAACTTAGAAATTTGGATGTAATTGGGTGAGGATCCACTTCTTGCAATCACAGAGTACATTGGGAAATGGGAAATGTCCAATTCATATATCACAATTGTATGCTCTATCTTTAAGTAAACTAAGTATTTTAGAGTTAATGGCAAATAGCCAAGAGGGTTCTGGTAATTTAATACCCATTTTGTGTTACTATGAGTGTTGGTGACAAAATCAAGATGGTTTTGTTTGGACTCACATTAAAAGGCAAACCGTGAAAAACAACCCAAAGAAGAAAAGCCATTCAAAACACAAAAACAAAACATCAGCCTCAATCTCAGTTCCAAGTTCTCCCTAGGAATCACAGATACCCTGAGCTAACAAAAAAAAAAACCTGATGTAATTTAGCTTGTAAAAATAGTAAAAAAGGGACCACATGTTCCTTTCAGATTGCAAGCCAAACAATTGTTATTACGTTTAAATCATGTTCTGACATAAGGCTCTAGCAGTAAACCTGTTGGAAAGAAAGAGAGGTCTCATGGCGGAATTAAGCACCGCTAAGAAAGCACTGAGTGTTTCAGCTTATCATTTCCCATTTGCTCAAAGGTGTTTTGATTAGCTCCTTTTGCGGGAAAACCAAATATTCGTTTTTCTTCCCCTCCATAATCAACCTGTCTCGCTCGAGAGCAAACGAGCTCTCAATGAACAGGCCTTCAGCCTGATCAAGCCAGCTACCCAACAGCTCAAGGATTCAGCTGTTAGTCATCAGGCAGTCGACTCCGGCAGCTCCAATAGTTGGCTGTGCAGAACCTCATGTCGGGTCTCAGACGACCTTAGAATACTAATCGACATCTGGGTCTGGCTTTGCTTATTTTCTCTTTTGAAATAGCGATGCAAACACTGGGCACGGGCACACTCTCCCAGTGCCCCTGGAGTTTGCAGTGGATACGGAAGATTCATTACCTTCCCTCACTTCTTGTTTGGTTTCCGTGCTTCCCTCCTCTTGTTGTATTTTGCTTTTTTTTTGAAATTAAAATGAGAACAAGGCTTCGCTAGCAATAAATCTATCAGCTGCTTGGAAGGCGCTTCACTTTTTTTCAGGACTGTTACTGGAACTCATGACGTCTCACATCTTGATTGTACTGTGAACTGGATAAGACTTCTGTGCTGCTATACAACTTGTTGTCAGCTTTCTCCAGTGTAGTAATACACTATAGTTTGTATAATGAAACTCTCGAGGAAAGAGTTTCATTAAAACACACACACACACGCACGCACACTTTAATTATTTACTTACTTGCATAGTATTCGATTCAGGGCACAATCCTAACCTGGAGTTAGGTTCTTCGGTTCTTAGATGCACCGTAAAAGCGTGTTTGGACCACTCTCAGAATCATGGAGGCCGGTGTACGTTGCTTTACAGTGTGTTTGCAACACTCCTGGGCTTGAGCTGGAATAACTCCAGGTTAGGATTAGAGTTAGTCCAGATTGGACGACGACGACGACAATGACTACTACGACTACTCCATGTCAACATGAAGAATAACAAATGTAAAATCTATATATATAAAAAGGAGAACGTATGTATGTATGTATGTATGTATGTATGTATGTATGTATGTATCTATGTATCTATGTATCTATGTATCTATGTATCTATGTATGTATCTATGTATGTATCTATGTATCTATGTATCTATGTATGTTCTGCATAGGTTCCGGAACGCCTGGAGCGATTGACACCAAACTTGGCACGCATACGCCTTGCAGTCTGGCGACAAACACTGCGGGGGTCAGGCCCCCCTAGCACCCCCAGGGGTGGGGGTGCGCAGGGGGTGCCACGTAAAGATGGTTGGTGTCAAATCCGTAGTTTCCGGGGTTGCCGAGACGAGCGGCAATGCTCCCGACGCTGTTGGAGTCCAGGTTCGGCCCCCGTCGGCATGGGGGCCGAGAAGGGGTGCAAAATAAAGTGTCCGCCATGGCCTGCTAGAACGCCTGGAGCAATTGACACCAAACTTGGTACGCGTATGCCTTACGGTCTGGCGACAAATACTGTGGGGGGTACGACACCCCTAGCACTGCTAGGGGTGGGGGTGCGAAGGGGGTGCCATGTAAAAATACTCGAAAACGGCCGACATTAGTGTCAAATCTGTAGTTTCCAGGGTTGTCTAGAAGCTTGGGATAATTTGTTACCCGGGCAATGCCGGGTAACAAAAGGCTAGTGTAAAATAAAGTCCATATCCCAAGGTGGTTACAACCTAAATTTCAGCAGTGAGGTTGACACTGGAGGGAGGGAGTGGGAGGAGGGAAAAGGGAAAGCCTTGAGACAAATAAATGCTAATGCCTTATATATAGCATATGCTATATGCTAAGATTTTGAATTATGGTGTTGGAGAAGACTCTTGAGAGTCCCCTGAACTGCAAGGAGATCCAATCAGTCAATCCTACAGGAAGTCAAGCCTGATTGCTCCCTGGAAGGACAAATCCTGAAGCTGAAGCTCAAATACTTTGGCCACCTCATGAGAAGAGAGGACTCTTTAGAAAAGACCCTCATGCTGGGAAAGATTGAAGGCAAAAGGAGAAGGGGGCGGCAGAGGATGAGATGGTTACAGCGGCAGCATTCCTCCCGCCCAGTGTACCGGCTGAATGCCACCGCTGGATGGTTAGATAGTGTCACCAAAGCAGTGAACATGAAGTTGGGCGAACTCCGGAAGCTAGTGGAGGACAGGGAGTCCTGGCGTGCTGTGGTCCATGGGGTCGCGAAGAGTCAGGCACGACTTAGCGACTGAACAACAATATGCTAAGAACCTGTGTTCTTAGACATTGTTTACACTAAGAATGGGCATTAAGTATTTTGGAATATTCATCTTTATTAATAATATTTATATACTGATTTTCAAAAAAAATATAGTTCATAAAGTGCTTTGAATAGCTAAGTAAATATATGGTTCCTTGTCCCCGCCCCCAAAAAGGAGCAAAATCAGGTACCAGCTGGAAAAGATGTCATGCTGGGAAGTACAAGCACAATAGCCTTAAATATAAGAGGACATCACTTTAAAATGTTCCTCTTGGTCCACTTAGCAGAGGCAGTAAAGTTAGGTTGAAAAGGAATTTAATGGAAGAGGGAGCGGTGGCATCATTTATGGGTTTTGGAAGAGAGATCCATTCATAAGGGGAAAACAGGATGAAAGAATGAAGGCATTTCAATGTCCTGGGGACTTTTAATTGGTTGAAGGTATTAGAAATTGAGAAGCAAATGGGAAGGCAGGGAAAATAGGGTGATATGGGCAGAAAGATAAGAGTTAACTTCCTAACAGCCCAATCCTACAGTATCTGCACCTTGCATTGGTGGATCTGCCACAATCTGCTACTGTAAGTCCCAGATTGACAGCATGAGAGCTGTTCTGCCATTCAGTGATCCGGCCATACCAGCACAAATGAATCACCCCAACCAACCCCCTGATAGTTTGACTCACTCCCCCAATTCTCCACCAAACTGGACCTTTTGCCATCTTACATCAACAGCGGCATGCCCAAACTGTTGTGGTATACACATGGAGCCTCTGGTCATTTCCACCAGCAGCTCCACAGAGCAAAACAGTGATGGGATGTTTGCACCATCACTAGGTTACTTACGGTAAATAGATCAGCTGCTATAAATGGCTCATAGGATTGGGCCACAAAACTCATAATGTATATTAGAAGAGAAGTGGGAATGAGGGAGATAATGAACCAATAGCATACTTCTAAAATATTGTGTTAATTGAACGTTTATCGCACCTTGTGTCCAATATCCAAAAAAGATATGAGGCTTTTAGTGCCATGTTGCAAAATAGTTAGGCTACCATGCTGGGCACACAGGGTAAAAATTGCTCTGTTTTGCATTTGTTGCATTTGGATTGCTTTTATGCCTTAACTCTGCATTTAACGGAAGGGAATTTTGTTGCTATATTTAATCTTCCCCAAGAGATGCCTGTCAGGAATGCTTGTACAGCAATTTAGCTAAGCAACCACTCAATGATCTCTTCAAAAAGATACAGTTGTATGTATTAGGAATGGATGGTCCATTGATATTAGATGCTCAGATAGGTCGCCGTTGGCTTCAAAACTTAATTGTATGAACACTAACTAGATGGAGGTGGTGAGTCCTGTGGCCAGAAGCATGTTGGATAGACTGATGGAAATCACTACAGCCAAATATTTGTGGTGCACTATGCACGCAGTTCCAAAAAAAGTTACAGACCATAAAAACCTTCATTTCATCTTTGATCTCCCTTGAGCAAGACAAAATTTTTCAAACATTTTACCTGAGCTTGGCATCCATGTAAAGACGCTGAAAATATATAAGAAGCAGAAGTTAGATTTAATACTTGGAACATTGGGAGGGGGTCTAGAAACAAACTTGAAGCATTTGTGACTCACATGTAAAAATGATTCTAACATAAAATGGGCTACCCATGATTTCCTTAGAATCCAACACAAAATATTCAGTTTCAACATTGCGGACAGAAAACATCATGAATGCTTCTTACCCCCAAATAACATTGGTAGGCCAAGAGTAAATCTAGAGACTTCCTCAGAAAATTTGCCAGTCTGTAAAATTCTTTTGATTCTCCTCTTATTTTGGCCAACCAAAAAGGACAGGTATCTTATTTGTAACTACAGTTATTTGAGTGGTCATCTGTGCAGACATAAGCATCACATTTTTGGACATGTACAAACTGTGGAAGCTTCTATAGCCTTGTTGGGCATGCTGCTCCTGTGTTCAAGTCACACTCATGTGTCTCAAGTACCGGTATAATGCCCCATCTCCCACTTCCTTTGAGGACAGCCCAAGACATAAAATATCACTTTGTACAGAGCTTCAACAGAGCCAGATCAGCAAAGAGGGACAGTTGGATCTTTCAGGTGTCTGCTCAGATAACCACTCAAACAACTGAAATTATAGGCAATCAACATAATAAAGAAACAATACATAGATTGGACTGAAAGCAGAATCATACGCAAGACTACTTAGAAGTAAGTTCCATTCTAGTCAGTGGGGCTTAATCCCAGGTAAGCATGGATAGAATTGCAGCCTAAGGTACAGAAAATGTATCATGAGAATCTTCCCATTCCACTGTTAGGGAAGAAAAAAATCATATAAAACATATAGTGGTATTCAAACTTTTTTAGACTGGGACCCGCTTTTAGAATGGCACGCATGCCGGGACCCACTGGAAGTGATGTCATTAACGTGGATGTTGTGGCAGGAAGTGGCATCATCAAGCAGGAAGTGCTGTCATTGTAACATAATAAAATGACACTCCTGAAATGCAAATTGGCATTCCTGGACTGCAGCAGTTGTACAACCATGAAACATCCCTGACAGAAAGCAAGATTAGGACAAAATATTATGTAAAAGCACTGAACTAAAAGTAAAATTTTAAAAACCCTCACTTGAAAATTCAAACTCTTAACAAAAGGAATATAACAAGAGTAAGTTCTGCAGTTTCCAAGATGGCTTCTCCCAGCTTTCCACGAACCACCTGACATCAGGTCGTGACCCACCATCAGGTCCTGAGCCACAGTTTGAATAACACTGGCTTAGAATGTTTGTTTTTTAGATGCCCCATAGAGGTATTCAAAGACTTACGCTGAAGCTTAATGAAGCACAATAACAAGAATGAATACATCTAATAGCAGCATTTTCAGTGTAATACTTCATTGTCTTTGGAAAATTGTCTGTTCTCCACTCAAGATGGCAGTGTTGTTGTTTTTCATTTACTGTTACAACTCTGAAAGAAAAACTCAGAGACAAAGGCTTGGGATAATGGGTCACTTTTATTGAACAATAACAAAAACTTGCAGCAGGTGAATCTCAGACTGCCCCCTGACATGCAGGTTGCTATTTGAGAGGAAATGGCACTAGCCATAACTTCCCCTGGGCTACACTGGCAGGACAGCCTGGCTTCAAGTTTTCCTGGACTTAAATCCAGGAGAGCCCATCTCCACCAACCCCAAAGGGGTCGAGGCAGCTGAGTCTGACAGAGCCCACCAAGGCCATGCCAAGCAGTGCCTTCTGCCTGAGCCAGCCATGGGACAAGCCAGCCAAGCTCACCGACCTGGTGAGTTCACTTGAAAATCTCAAGACTCACAGACTCAAGCACCGTCTGAGTGGTCCTGACCCATCCCCTGACCATACTGCCTTGTAAATGTATGCCAGGATCCCTAGACCCTGCCAACCCAGCCCACACGAAACCTGGCCAAGTGACCAAAGGCAAACCACTAACACATCAGAAAAAAAACCCCAACCCATAAAAACCCTCTGACAGTCTGGAGTAGGCAAATAAAAAATAAAAAATACCAGACAAGGCCAATCAGGATGATAACAAAAAATTTCTACCTGGCCCTCAACAAAACGACCTGCTAATCTCAGACGGTACAGAGGGAGGGAGGGAGGATGGGGCTTGAATTCCAAAGTGGACTGACAGCTGAGGGCACACCGCCCTTGGATGACAGCCCGCCCAGCCCCCAACTGTGCGGCAGCCAATAGGCTGCCCCCAGTTTCCTCCCTCTGCCCATCGCACCAGAGTGATGGGTAAAGGAGGGGCAAAGCGCTAAAGGAGTCTCACGTTCATTATCTCCATTCCCTGACTCAAACCTTTATCACCTTGCTCTGTACCTAAATTCATGGCAGCATTTGAGAATTATAAGGTTCAAAATAGGCTGGAAGGCATACTCTTCCAGGACATTTTTGAAATGTGATTCTGGACATTCTTTGTGGTTCCTTCGCAAACGAGGCAGTTCTGAGTTGGCCCAGAAACTGCACCGCAAATATTTTCACAGAATTAAGGATGAGCAAAACGACCTTTGGGCCAGTACAATTAATTAGACAGACTTCCAGCCATGTTTAGTTTGGATTGACCTGATTGTTTTTCCTGAAGTCCCCTCCCAACTGGACATGAAATTAGGACCAAAACTACCAAAGCATCATGGCTGTGCAACAATACACTTTAAATTGAATTTCTTAGTGCCAGCCGAGAAACTTACTGATGAACTAAGGCAGGAGTTCCTCAAAACTCAGTCATAATACGTCTCCCTGAACAGGCTTCACCTACATGAACAATAACTAGCCACAGTTGGCTAACAGGTGAAAACAACTGCAGGGGTACAGTAATGGTACAATTGGATTATGACTGAACTACAGTAGGATGTGAGAGGCATTGATTGATCCGTGGTTTCTCCCAGAATCACCTGTGTTGCTTTGATTGGGAAGATACCTTCTCTTACCACCAGTATCCATGCATCTTTAAGAGCACAATCCTAACCTGGAGTTAGGCCGGCACAGATAGGCCAGCAAAGTTTGATCAGCACAAGGGCTACCATAAAGCTCGTTTGGACCACTCTCTGAGTCAGGGAGGATGGCGCACATCTGTGTGCTGGCCTCTCTGACTCCGAGAGTGGTCCAAACATACTTTACGGTGTCCCTTGTGCTGGTCAAACTTTGCTGGCTTAGCTTATGCTGGCCTAACTCCAGGTTAGGATTGCACTCTAAGAAACAGCTTCAAAATTGTTGGGTCTAAAGATAAAGTGATAGCTAAAGGTAAGAAAGCAGAACAGAGCCCTCATCAATCTCTATTTCTGCCTTATAAGGATGTTGACGGTTAAAAGCAGTCAAAATATTGGGGGAAAATTGGGATCCTTACTAGATAAGCCTCTTCTTCTGACCCTCCCTAATTTTAGCCAAACGATGACCCTCCACATAACCTTCCAAAAACAGTAACTAAGCAGAATGTCACAAAAGTCAATGGGGTCAGGCCTCCTCTGATTCACCTGTAATTCAATAACCGGCAATACTGTGACATCTATCAAGTCTGTTTCTATGTCCTCCTGCATCACCTCAGATGTCCTACAAGAGCTCACAAACAAAATAGAAGCTTACTGCAAAGGTACTCTCTTTTTTTTAACCTCACGTGAGTGTATCAGGAGCAGAGGTTAAAACAATTTCCTTTCAGTTTTTGTGAAGTTGGTTAAAATGCAGAACTGCAGGTTTCCTTCCACAACCATTTAGGTTAAAAAAGGCAGTTTGCGTTGAAATTCCCTCCCAAATGATCAAGTGAAAGGGGGAGAGCTAAGCAGCCACAAATGTATATAAGGCCAAGCTCCTAGCCATGGGAAGTTAGTGTTGAAACAGAGTGGAATTGTAGAACTAAAAATAACTGAACTGTATATTGGTTAATTCATATTGCTGAAATATTTGGGAGAAAGATTGCTACAAAAGTGTTCAGCTTCACTTCAGGAGCAGCATTGTATCTTCTTCAAACCCGCTCCAAGTTCTGATGGGGTACCAGGTTATTGGAAGGGAGTGTCTCTAATGCCTGATGGCCTTGTAGAGAGTGAGGGCACAATCACTAACCTGGAGTTAGGCTGGCACAGTTAGGCCAGCTCAGTTTGGCCAGCACAAGGGACACTGTAAAGTATGTTTGGAATACTCTCAGAGTCAGAAAGGCCAGCACACAGATGTGCACCATCCTCCTAGACTCCGAGAGTAGTCCAAACGTGCTTTACGATGGTGCCAAATGTGCTGACCTTGTGCAGGTCAAATTTTGCTGGCCTAACTGTACCGGCCTATCTCCAGGATAGGATTGCACCCTCAGGCATTGGCAAGATTGGGACTGGTAGCAAGCAGAATGGCTGGATGAGTCAGTATTGCCATCCTGGGATCCACTGATGGTTAAGCTGCCGGTACTTCCTGAAGCTAAGCAGGAGAATCCGTTGTCTTGTTTTTGGATGGGAGACAGAATGTCAGTCTGGGACAATCTGCTGTACCCATTGTGTGTGAGAGTGTATGAGAAGGCCTGCTGGCAAAAAGAACAGAGTACAACTTTGAGGACCTGTCCTGGCTTGACTTACTATTGCCTGCCTAATCTCAATGGCACGCAACCAGAGAAGAAAACCACACTGTTAAAGCTGCATCTGGGACTGAGAATTCAGTGAATCACAGAATACTGTATATTTATTTTTTAAAAAGCCATTGAAAAATGGTGGTTTTGATAAGTCTGCTTTGGCAGGGGAAAGCCGCGATTTAAATTCTCCAAATTAAATGAATAAGTAAAGCCCACCACAGAATGTTGTTGTTGTTGTTTTTTTAAATGTTCTTTATTTAGAGCCGGAAAGAAAGAACTGTTTTAGGTGTGTACATCCAAGAACCGGGGGGTGTCCCGTGGGATTTTTAACTTTTTAAAAAAAATGTAAAACAGGTTTTGAAACACTTCCATTTCAAATGCTGATGCTCCAATTTCTATATGTCATTGGAGGTGGGTGAGCTGCTGTTTGTGAAGCATACATTCAAAGAGAACAGAGCAGTAGGTGCATCATGAGAGCTCTAATCTCTGAAGATTAAGATAGGCCCAAGCCTATCCCACCACCTGTGGACACAGCTGTGCCAAAATGACAACAACTGCATCCTATGGTGGTGGTGGTGGAGGGCAATCCAGAAGGTCTCCACACCCACAATCATTTCTTTACCCAGAAGTAAGCAACCACAGCATGGGTGGGTCTACTCAGACCTACAACAGGTATTTTGCTGGTATAAGTCTGGTGCCACAGGATCGGACCAGGAAAGCAGTCCACCTCCCTCCCAGGCCCTAGCCCCTCCCACCCCTCCCCTCCCATTTCACTCTTCTTCACCTCTATGGATAGGGATACAATCGATGACAGGAACAGGAAGGCAAAGGCAGCATATCATACAGCAATCACGTACAGTCAGAATGCCTTTTGAGATAGGCATTGATTGCTATGGCAGTCAGTGCTGTCACAAGGGGGAACTGGCATAAGCTAATTCTCCCTGGTAAGTATAAGATTGGGCTGTCAGCGTAGGTAAGAACATAAAATGATACATTGTCCTTCTGAAAGAGTAAAAACATAAATACACCTAAAAAGTTCCCCTAAAAGAGTCTCCAGGTCATCTATAATACTGAAATGCACATCAGTATTATAAACCAATCCCAATGCTTCTGGAAGTTTCTCAGCCTCTGCAGGAAGCTGAAGAAGAACTCCTTACAAGCTCTTGTCATGAGGGTTATTCTATGGCTCAATGGTCAGCCAAGGCTTTCCTTGGCTGACCATAGAAATGATCTCAAGTGGACATAGGAAAGAAGATGGTCACTGAGGAATTCTTTATGACCAGAAATATGGAGTGTGTATCCTCTCTGAGAATCTAGTTGTTACAAGCCATTCAATGTCCGGTATAGATGGGATCCATCATTTGGAATGGCTTGGGCCAAAGAATTATTTTGTAGTCAACTTACTATACAGTCAAAGCTAAACCTCAATGTTGTTAGCATCTGAATTCTCTCAAGGCCATGAAGCATGAGAGGCCCATCCTTAAGAGGAACACCCAAGAGACTCATTTAGAATCTTCCATATCCTTTGCTTTTCCTTTGCTGAATGCCTGCAAATCTGCACAGCATGTTTATCCAATTGAAACATCCTTGCTTAACTTTGTTGACTTAAGAAACCACATGTGTCACCAAAAATATGAAGACGAAATATCTTTTTGTCTCTTCATGTTCTCAGGGAATGTAGTTTTTATTATACCTGTTGACTAATTGTCATGATTTTAAAATAAAATAAATTATAAATAGAAAATCGTTACTATACACATATTTTACTTTTTCACCAGTCTGTGGATGATAACTGAGTTCTTTCAGAACAACTTAATATCCAGAAATATGTAAGACTAAAATGTGTATGAATGTTTTTTAGGGATGGTTTTGTTTGCTTTTTGTCTGACCTGCAGGATTGGAAAAAACCATGCTTCATAGCAATGAGTGGACTCTCTCTCTCCACGCCTCTTAATGGTCTGATTCAGAATGGGCCTGATTAAAACAAACTATTTTGAAGGACATTTACTGGGTGGATATTAAAAAAAAAATCATTTTAATTCAGTATTCATGGTGTCTGCTGAGTGATGTCATTAAGCAGGAAGTGACATCATTAAGCAGGTCACCAGATATATGCACTATTTTCCCCACTAAGGAACTCATTAGCTGAAAATGGCAGAAGAGAACATTTGCAAATCTTGATCATATTTTTTAAGATATGGGAGAGCCCAGTTATCACGTGGGTCACCCTTTCAGCAACACCACTTCTGCGATGTCACTTTGTAACTCAGCAGCTGAGAGATACTTTGCAAAGTGACACCCCACTTTGACTACACTTTATGTAGTCAAATTTATGTCTTCTTCACCCTTAGGGCACAATCCTAAGCAGCACTGGATGGGCGAGGCCAACGGGTCAGCACCATATTCAGTGCTGCTTAGGACAGGCTGGAGTCTCCCTGCAGCAAGGGAGCGTGCACTCCCTTACCGTAGGGGAAGCTCCAGCCTCCCCTATGTACTCCTCGGAACTGCACCTGCTAAAGAGCAGGCGCAGATCCGAGGAGGCCACATGGCCCAAATTGGGGCTGTGTGGCCTCGTTTACGGGCTTAAGATGTGGACATATGGCCACCTCCCAAGCCCACCCAGGTCTCACCCACATCCTGCCTCCCCCCTCCCACCAATCCCCGTCCTGATATGGGATGGAGAATCCCTTGTGCCAAACATCTTTGGTCGGCTTCAGAGACGGAGCGCCGATGCAGGGGTGCTGCTCAGCGCTCATGCAAGGGGCACTCATTGACGCAAGGGGCACACTAGGATTGCTCTGCCCATATCTTAACATACAATTTCAGTTCAGTGTGGCTTATCTAGTCCCAAGATATCTAAGATGCCAGTTCTGGAGGAAACAGTGTTAGGGTGCAATTCTAACCTGGATTTAGGCTGGCACAGTTAGGGCAGCAAAGTTTGGCTGGCACAAGGGACACCGTAAAGTATGTTTGGACCACTCTCAGAGTCAGAGAGGCCAGCATGCAGACATGCACCATCCTCCCTGACTCTGAGAGTGGTCCAAACTGTTGAGATTTGGTTAGTGTAGCACTCCCAGACTTGAGGGCTTTGCCTGGCAACGCAAGAAGCCCGGGTCTGGCATCTGTAACCAAAAGCAGCATAAGCAGCTCCCAGCAGTGATGACGGCTGTGCTAGCAGACACGAAGAAGCCACGACACACATTGTTGTGCTGAAGATAAGACTTGTATTTGTTACAGCTCACAGTCAAGGTCCAAGTAAAGGTAAACAGAGGTTGTTGTACATCAAGGCAGCAAAACAGGATACAGCAGTTGGTCCAGCAGAATAAACAGATAGTCAAATGGACAGCGTTTCACCCCTCCTCATGTTAAAGACCCACAAAGGACCTGGGCCGCAGTCCTCTCTTAAATACTAGTTCAGCTGATCATGCTGCCCAATCAGGAGGCTGATACTAGCTCCATGGGAGACGTGCAGCCTTGCACGTCCCACCAAGCACAGGTGTCTTCTAATCAGCACTTACACCTGGCAAGGAAGGCCCATTAGCTTGTTGGCCTGATGCCATCAGCCATTCACGAGGGAACAGAGACTCTAGGCCTGGGTCAGACCTTGACCAGTCCTGACAGCCCCTCCTCTCTGTTTCCTCTTGGGAACACAGATACCCTTTTTCCAGATAACCAGTTACCCTCCTGTTTTTCTCACATTCTCTATAGACTTCAATACACTTCTAAGTCTCACTAGAATGGGTACATCATACCTTTTACACACAGATATAGAGGATCACTAACAGGTTTACACATTTTACATTTTCATGGTTCCACTGTTTGACAATGCAGATAGACACACAGTTACTTTACTAACATCACAATATTCACAAGCTATCCCATCACCTTTTGGGCTATTTCCATTCATAGCTTTGTCTCAGCTTGTTGTGGTGTCCTGCATTTCTTTCCTCTTTATCTGTCTGTCCTGGCTTACTTCCAAGGACACAGGCAGTTCTTGCCTCACTTGATCAGACTTGATCAGGCTTCGATGCTCATTCATACACTCACACACACAGAATGCATCGGTATTCTTCATGGATGCTAATTTGTATCCATATGGCACATATATACACAACATCATACCATTGTGTTATACATATAGACATTGGCTCAACACTTGTATTTAGTTCTGGTGTTTTAGCTACTCCAGCTGACTCATAGCATCTACCATGCTGTTTACAGAACATTGCCAACATGTCTACAAACATCTGCCTGCAAAGGCTCTTGTGCCATTGCCTGGCATTTGTGCCATTACCAAGTCTTAGGCTTTGTCATTAAGACTGGTTTGTTTTCTGGCTGGTTTCTAGCTATCACTCCAGCCATTGCATTTGTCCCTCTGGGAGAAGGGAAAAACTCTCATATCACTTTACTCCCTTTTGCCTTACTGCAAGGACTTGGACAAATGCTCTGAGGTATTTGAGGTTCCTTTTATTGCTTTTTCACGCCTCACTTTTACCTCATGTGGGCTAATTTGGTTAATAGCCCCCTGGGAGATACTATTACACTTACGTCTCCCACACCCGTGTGCAAATTCTCAGCACACTGCCTGGCTATGGTTAGCCTGGCGCTTTGCTCTATCCTCTGCAAAGCTGAAAAGATTACATCTTTTGTTGCAGCCCCTTTTTACCAAGGGTTTCTTAGCTGCTTCACAGGCTGACCAATATGTAGTCTAGCCTCGGAAGCTGTGAACATATACACACATGCTTCCCACCTGGCGCTCATACCCCCCAGGTACATCAGTCTGCATCTCTCTACCGAGATAGCCAGACCATGGCAAGGTTGGCAGAGTTTGGTTAGACTCAATACATTATGCCATACCTAAGCTCCAGTGTCATTACATCAATTACTCAGATGCAGTGGGAGTCATTACATCAGCTTGTCAATACATCAATCACTTAGTACAATGATATATTCAGACCATATCAGTGCTTTTGTTACGTGCCTGCACACACATACACACAGGTACAGGCTTGCCTCATCTCTTCTGTTAAGAACTTTTGCTATCTCAAGGAAGCTACACGCATTCCTAGTGGTTCACTTTAAGGATTACATCCCTGTTTACCACTTTAAAAGAGACATTGTGCACTTAACCCTTATGGCTTCACTTTGCCGGCCACATAGAGAAATTTTTCAGGCAGCACTTTATATTTCAGCTGTTACCTTTTAAGACCTACCGGCTTGGGCTACTTCACTTTCACCTGGGGCATTTTATGCTAGAGGGATTTACAAACACACAGTTACCAGCTTCGCACGTTGGTGCTACTGGCCCCCTGCTTAGCATGATGTCTGCAAGACCTCATGTCTCAGACATTCCACTCATCCCTTCAGCCTCAGTAGACAAACAGCAATCACATCCTAGTTCCACAATGCACACACCTGCACTCTTCAGTGGACTGGACACATGTTACGGATGCTAGGTTACACTCCCAGCTTCCGATTCTTACAGCTGATTGACTCCACAACCACTTGACACATTTACACAACCTAACAGTTGGTTAACAGACAGCTTATCCATGATCAATTTGTTCCTCCACTTTTCCTCAAGTATTCCAACAGTTTTAAACCTGGTGATCTGGATGCGTCATACTTGTCCCATTCACACAGTGCTTAACATATGATTGCACTCTTTGGGTTTCACCTATGCCTTCTTAGCTCACTGCTGACCGAGCATGCAACTAAGGCTTCATATTACCAACATTTTGCATAGGCAGTTCATCACACTTTGCAAGAGTTACTTCCACAGGGTTGCTTATTATTTTACAGGATAGCAAGTCCCTTCCAGCTAGCTCTGTGTGTGCCTACACTTGGCACACCCCAGAATAACTATTGTTTCCCCTGGACACCTTGCCTGTCTGTGGAGGTTCAATTAAGCATACTTTTGTGGCTTATCTTAACTTTGTTTTCCTGATTCCATCCTCCCACATCTGGTCTCTTACACCCAGACTTCTATTATTCATACAGGGAAGTGAATGGAGGTTGCTGGCACATTATATTTCATTCGTGAGTATCAAGGCTTTCTTTCTTATTCAACTCACAACCCAGCATTTCTAGGGTTAACAAATCCCATTCTGTCCCCTCCATCTCAGGAATGCCACCAGCCCCGCACCCAACGCTCACTCAGGGTGGATAATCACATGAAAAACAGGGCTTGTTTGTTCTTCACTCTTCTACACAGCTTTTAAAGGTACACGCACATAAATTTAACACATTGTTTCCTTTTTGAGGTTTGCAAGCAGCCTTGCTTTAGAGTAGACCTCGGATGACTTTGCCGCAACCCCACTATCTCAGGGATTCCCCACGACCAATTTGTATTCACATGGGTCCCAATTTTCTTTCGGGGGTTCTGACAGGCTGCAAAAGCATTTCGCCGCAAAACTCTCCCTTGTAGGTTCCCTGTCGGGTACACAAACTTGCTTTTCGCCACTTGGACGGCACACACACCCCTCCTGCCTTTCCTTTCCCACACAGCCTGCATTAGCAAAAACATGCTCCTTGCTTTTGACTACGTGGGGTGTCACTACACAACATATACAACAGTGACTTAGGCTTACTCAGATTGAGGAAAACAGTGCGTAGCAGTATTTGTGCCCTTGCTCCCCCCCACAAGCATGCCCGCCTCCCCACAACACATTTAATGGGTGCGACGCATACAAGTCGCTGAGACGGACAAAGGGGTGGAGCGGCTTCTCGGGAACGCGTTGCTCCACTCTCGGGAGTGTATTGCCAGCCCCTCGCAAGGCACCTGGCACAGTCCCAAAAGATGAACGCGGCTTCTTGTGAAACTTTCTTCCTGCGTGCCTTCCACTGCGGGACGCCTTCCTTGACAAGGCTGCGATGCTTGCTTCTTCTCTGCAACAGCGTCGCTCTTCCCTCGCAGTGCGCCATGCTGCGCCGTGCGCTGCGCCTTCCTTCGGGCAAAGACAGGCTGGCTTGGCTTCTGCTCCCTGCACGCCATGCTCCCAACTCGAGCGGCTGCACAAATGAGCCCAACAAACTATATGCCAAGCATACCCAGGCGAGAAACTTAGGCCCAAAACAACGGCCTTTTCTTAGCGCCATGCCACACGTCGCGCCTCCGGCTTTGTTGCAAACGCCGGCTGTTGAGGAAGGAATGCTCACACTTCCAATCCTCGGGAGGGGTTTTTCTCTTTGTTGTCTCCGCTCCTGGGGTCTCGCCTCCACCTGGAACGGCGCTGACCTCATTCTGCTAACAGTGGGTCGCTCCCTGCTCCTGTAATTCGACTCCGGCCTTGAAGAATGCAGCTGGGCTCTCTCAGCAGACGCAGCTTCACACCTCCACACAAACAGACAGACTCTCTCTGCAGCAATCTGCCGGCTCTCAGCCTTCACTGCTCGCAGCAGCAGGCTCAGGAACTCTTGACATGCTCTCGAGCTCTGTCGCCTGCAGTCTCGCCTGTCGCCTCTGGGTGGCACCGCTGGGGCGCAGCGGAAGCGTGCTGGGCCCATAACCCTTGTTGAGATTTGGTTAGTGTAGCACTCCCAGACTTGAGGGCTTTGCCTGGCAACGCAAGAAGCCTGGGTCTGGCATCTGTAACCAAAAGCAGCATAAGCAGCTCCCAGCAGTGATGACGGCTGTGCTAGCAGACACGAAGAAGCCACGACACACATTGTTGTGCTGAAGATAAGACTTGTATTTGTTACAGCTCACAGTCAAGGTCCAAGTAAAGGTAAACAGAGGTTGTTGTACATCAAGGCAGCAAAACAGGATACAGCAGTTGGTCCAGCAGAATAAACAGATAGTCAAATGGACAGCGTTTCACCCCTCCTCATGTTAGAGACCCACAAAGGACCTGGGCCGCAGTCCTCTCTTAAATACTAGTTCAGCTGATCATGCTGCCCAATCAGGAGGCTGATACTAGCTCCATGGGAGACGTGCAGCCTTGCACGTCCCACCAAGCACAGGTGTCTTCTAATCAGCACTTACACCTGGCAAGGAAGGCCCATTAGCTTGTTGGCCTGATGCCATCAGCCATTCACGAGGGAACAGAGACTCTAGGCCTGGGTCAGACCTAGACATGCTTTACGGTGCCCCTTGTGCCAGCGAACCTTTGTTGGCCTAACTGTACTGGCCTAACTCCAGGTTAGGATTGCTCCCTTAATGTATGCTCCTCATGTGCACCTTTTTAGTTTATAAGCCATCAATTGTTTTAAATTGAACAAACTCTTTCCAAAGAAGCAGAACTATTTCACCTCATAAACCAATTTAGAAAAATCACAGTTCAGGAACTAACCCCAAGTTCAGACTGCATTCGATTCTACAAGTGATCAGATTTACAACTTCTTTCTCTAACACGTTGCAGACTCTTATTGTAAGTGGCATTCATTTTCACTGCATGATGTGATTTTGAAGCATACTATCCCTGTCAACATGGCCTCAGTCTACCAAGTATGTGTAACATGGACTTAGATTTCCAGTTATAGACCTAATTGCTTTGAAATTCTGCATAAAATCAAATATTATCTTAAGTAATCCTAATCAAATTAATGTTCCACTCACCCTTTGGTCCATTCAACCTATGACTTCATCCTGAATTGCCCTGACTCTGACCTGAATTTCACTTTCTTGCCACTAGAAACAGTGAAGTACGTCTTTTAAAAAAAGATCACCTTCTTCCAATAATCCCTTTGGGATTCTTTATAGGGAAATTTATTTTGACCATGGCATCATCCAGTGATATAACTGTAGCAAAAGGTTGTTACTTCTTCATAGGAATTACTTTAGATAATGCAGATAATGACACAATGAAACATTAATGGCCCAACAATATGGTCTTCTTGTGCATGCGTTCCACCGGCACATACTGTTGCAAAAAGAATGTAAATAAAAGCACTTTGCAACAGCATGCTTCCAAGCAACGCCGGCGGCAGTGGCGTCACTAGGGGGTGGGCCACACCAGGTTACATGCACAGGGTGTGTGTGACACCACTAGGGACCAAAATTGCGGTTTTAAAATATAATACTATCATGCTCTTAGAGGACTCTTTAGAAAAGACGCTCATGCTGGGAAAGATTGAAGGCAAAAGGAGAAGGGGGCGGCAGAGGATGAGATGGTTAGACAGTGTCACCGAAGTGATGAACATGAAGCGAACTCCGGAAGCTAGTGGAGGACAGGGAGGCCTGGCGTGCTGTGGTCCATGGGGTCGCAAAGAGTTGGACACGACTTAGCGACTGAACAACAACAACAACTATCATGCTATATACCGTTGGATGTGGAGTATCGCCCAGAATTCAATGAAAAAAACCAGAGTGTAATATCTTCATTCTGTCAAAAGTAATGGCCAAAAAAACAAAAAAAAAACAAATAAAACTTTTTACATAAAAATAACTTTTTTAAAAAATCATGGTTTTACAGAATAATACCATCATGTTATATACCGTTGGATGTGGAACTTCACAAGGAATTCAGTGAAGAAACCCAGAGTGTAATATCTTCATTCTATCAAAAGCTATGGCAAATAAACAAAAAAAACCCTGAAAACACAACTTTTTATGTAAAAAATGCACTTTTTTAAAAAAATCATTATTATGAGTCAGTTCTCATTTCCATGTATCAGAGCTAATAGTAGAACTTTTATTTAATTGTGTGGGTGTCATCAAGTTGGCCACGGGTTTTTTGTTGGTTACTAATTTGTTGGGTGACCTGTACTATAGTTTATAAAGAAGAGCGTATGTATGTATGTATGTGTGTATGTATGTGTGTGTGTGTGTGTATGTTTGTTCCACATAGGCTCCGCAACGCCTGGACCGATTCGCGCCAAACTCGGCACGCGGGTGCCTTGGCCCCCCGAAACCATCGCTGCACGGTTTTGGAACAGATCGCGCCCCCACGGGCGCGGGTACAAGCGAATTTGTGGTTCTCTATGGACGGCTATGGGCTGAGCCGAACATTCCGAGGCTCTGGTGATGTCATGATGAGATGCAAATGACATGCGGAATCTTCAGGCAGCAACTGAACTCTTGACAGTTGAAGACAAACAGCAGCAAACAGGTTTCACGCAGGCAAACCGATACAACGTGTTCTGTGGACATGTGGGCGGTCCCTGCTTGGCAGTGGACAGTTGGCACAAGGTGCTGTGGCTGTTGCTCTCTCTCTGAAAGCTTACTTTCACTGTGTAATGTAAGGCAATTGGGCAGGTGCAACCAAAGGCTACAAAGATGAAACAACAGTGTACACAGGAAACACCTGAGGAAAAAAAAACACAACTTGCAATGCTACATCACAGAGCTGCTACATCTAGAGCAACAGAATGTACAGCATGTACAGCAGCATCACAAAGGATATGAAACAGAGGGCTACTACATCTAGAGCAACAGAAACAGTTCAGCAGCAGGGATGGGACATATAAACACCCGGGCACACATGCGAGTGTGGGGGGGTCAGGGATGGGACATATCAACACCCGGGCACACATGTGAGTGTGTGGGGGGTCAGGGATGGGACATATAAACACCCGGGCACACATGTGAGTGGGGGGGACATATAAATGGGCTATCTGTATGCCTGGTGAGTGGGGGGGGGGGTCAGTGATGGGACATATAAACACCCGGGCGCATATAGGTTTTCGGCAGGCAAACCAATACAGGGCCATCTGTATGCCTGGTGAGTGGCAGGGGGTCGGGGATGGCACGTATAAACACCCGGGCGAAGCCGGGTACATAAAAGCTAGTCAATAAATAAAGTTGATGGGGCTAGGCACCAACCCTAGTAATAACACTGCATTTAGGCTGTGCATATGGTATTGTAATTTATTCTGTATGGTGTGGGAGATCCATCATGGGGTGTGTGTGTGTGACGTGCTGACCTCCCACACTGGGTGACACAAACTCTAGTGACACCACTGGCCGGTGGGAAGGCCAGAACCTTCCTGTTGGTACCAATGCATGGAGTTATCCCCACTGGAGCTAGTAAGACTGGCATAGGGTTGGGGGAAGAGTTAGGGTGCATGGGATGGTGTAATGAGGCGGTAAGAGGGCAGTAATGGGGGTAGGGGATGGGTAAAACACCAAAGTAAGGTTGTTTGGCAGCACTAATCAGGCAGTTTTCAAAAGGAGTTTAGAAAGTTTAAAGTTTCTAAACCTGAAGTTTAGAAAGCACCGAATCATTTCCCAGCCCTTCTTCTCTTCCTTCTGTTGAACTAAAGGATGGAGCAAGTCTTCTCCAACGATCAATGACTAGAAAGCAGGAGCTGGGGCAACTAGGCAAATTGCTACATATCACCAAGGAATGTTAGTGGTTGGCGCTCAGTCGCCATCACATTTAAATTAAGTTTATTTAAATTGAAAAGACTGAAGAGGGATTCACTTGCCTGGCACAGAGTAGTTCCTTGTGGCTACCAGGTTTTCATGGCCTGAGGATTCTTGTCATGTGAGTCCAGTACCCATCAATGTGATGTTCTAAACATTGCCATGTCATATTATGCTTGCTCTGAATTTCAGATGTGCTCGTTTTTTTAATCAGGTCAGGTCCAGGGGCTGAACTCAAGGACACCACCCTGTCGACTTTGAGGAAAGATATGGGCAGCCCAATCCTAATGACATTCCCCCATGCTGATGAAGTGGCACCAGCATGACTTGTGCTGCATCCTGCATCCTGCAGTGTGGAGGTCTCCTTGGGTAAGGGGACACCTGCCCCCTTGCCCTGGGGAAAGCCCCAACTAATTTGCCAGCACAAGTCCAAGTGGACCCGTGTCAGTGGATCTCGTCTGGCAAGGATCTTGTCTGACGGCCTGTGCCAGCTTTGCCAGTCCCACATCACTGACCTCTCCAGCCCTGTCACACTCCCTTCCTGCCCTTCTCCTGCTCCTCCACTGCCCAGTGTGGGCCTTGCCTGCTTCTGTGCCTGGTGTTCCTCCCTCTGGTGCAGGCGGGACAGTGCAGCCATTCCCATTAGTGCCACTAGCTCCTACACTGTCCGCTGTCACAGGGCACCCTTAGGATAGTGCAGAAAGGCTGTAACTTCCT
This sequence comes from Lerista edwardsae, assembly GCA_029204185.1. NCBI lineage: Eukaryota > Metazoa > Chordata > Lepidosauria > Squamata > Scincidae > Lerista > Lerista edwardsae. Next base: position 871,734 of record JAJKFI010000064.1, read on the forward strand.
TCTTTTTCTTTCTTTGGAGTAAATTTTTTAAAAAAAATAATTGGTTTAACAATTGCAGTCTATTTGAACCAAAGTAGATACAGTATTTAATGTTATTTGTTTTACTTTCCGTTGTTTCTTTAATTGTTAAAATTCAGTGACAATGTACTCCATACTTTGATACAAATATGCAAACATGCTAATCCCATTAAAACAAACAAACAAACAAACAAACAAACAAAAACCAACCACGTGGTATGACAACTCTCCAAGATCCAACTGCTACTCGGGAGGGGGAGGGGGAAAGCACACATAGATTTCAGTGAAAAAGCAGGACTAACTCAGAGCAGTCCCCAGACACTTAGCAGCAGTTATCAAAACGTATGGGATACCAGTGCCACTTTGCCATCCAACACCACTGCTTGTAAATCTACTCTCACATTCGGCCCAGCAAGTCTGTAGACTATTTTAATACTGCCAGCCCCAACAGTCTGTCTTTCTGCATTAATGCATCATTTAATACACCCCGGAGGAACGCCTCCTTTTGGTTTATTATTCGGCCCGTTTACACATTTTCCGAAACTCTTAAGATAGGTTTTAATGGATTTGATAGAGCACCAGGAGAACCTCACTCCGAGATGCAATTAAATAAAAAGACAGAAAGTGGAAAAGTTGAGACTGAGAAAATATCATATATCAAGTAAGCAAGACCAATTAAAATAGCCAGAATTTCTGCTCAAGTAGCTATAACATCATCAGGATTTCCTACTGAATGTACCATTTGGACAAGGTGCATGGAATTGGGGTGGTGGTGGGGAGGGTGGAAAGTGTTGTTCCATAGGTAGAACGTAATCTGCCACTCCTGAGGGTGCTTCCTCAAACCGCAACTGCAAAAACATCCATGTCGCCAGCTTAACTTTCAGGATAAAACTGTGACTGTGGTGAGAGAAACCACCCCATATGTCAAAGAAGGATTTCAGGGATGTATCTTGAGTAATGGTCTGGCAGAGACAAAACTGTGGATTTGACCATTAATGATATTTTGTGTGGTCATTTTTGTTTCATTGGTCAATATGCCAAGGAATGGTTAGCCAAGAAGCTCAGACCTTTCCAGTGCAGAGGTCCTCTTCTAGAATATATAATCATCCCAAAAGCATTCAGGTTAAAACACTGGAAGCCACAATAAGGGCTGCCATCTGGAGACCTGGAGAAACCCGCACAGTTGGGCCAGCAAAGTTTGGCCAGCACAAGGGACACCGTAAAGTGTGTTTGGACCACTCTCGGAGTCAGAGAAGCCATCACACCGATGTGCACCATCCTCCGTGATTCTGAGAGTGGTCCAAATGTGCTTTACAGTGGCCCTTGTGTCTCACTTCGCTGGCCTAACTCTGCCGGCCTAACTCCAGGTTAGGATTTTGCGCTTAAAACATTTCTTTTTACACGCATCTTGCCCTGGAATAATGCTACATTCCAAGGCATCATGTGAATATTCAGGATAGCACCATCAGGACACAGCTGCACCGGATAGCTCTGAATGGTTCATACAGGAACCACTGCCAAAATATCTGGAAATGAAATGGGAACATTTGTTCTGAAACAAATATAGAAATACGTACTGAATGCTTTTGGGACGATGCTATATTCTAGAAGAGGACCTCTGCACTGGAAAGGTCTTGTTACCACTGCCTCCAAAAAGATAAGGCCCGGCCCCACCCTTTGAAGGAGTTATATCTGGGACAAATGAGATTCCAAAAAGGAGTCCCACTGATAATTCCTTTGGAACAGTTTGTGTTCATTTCATAATGGAGGATAAACAAGCCAAAAGGGCTCCGTCAGTTTGTTTTTCCATTCACTGCTAAACGTATGCACGCCCAGATCCCTTATTGCTCACACCAGTGAGCAAGCCTGATCTGGAAGCCTTTATAAGGTCATGGTGCTGGCTCTGATCCTCTGCTGTTTAAGAAGCTCCTTTGGTGGCCTGGAAGATTTTACTGTAAAAAGGTGCTCCAACCAGAGCTTGATGCTGATTCACAGGCTGAATCCCCCATAGACATCACTCCTGCATTCAGGGTCTGCCAAAGCTTTAGGCTACAATCATATTCATGCTCAACGGGAAGGACAATTGAATTCATTTAGACTTACTTCTGAGTTTAACATGCTAGGTTTGTGCTGTACGTCTTGTCAGAAAGCTTAATGATGAGGCCCTGCGCTGACTGAGTGATGCCAGCGCTCAACTGGCGCACGGCCCAACACTGCCAACAGTCGTGGCGGCACCCGAGCATTGGCGCTGCCGCTTGCGCCAGCCGAGTGCCATAGTGCCAATGCAGATGCGCTTTACAACAGGTTCGCGACAGCGTTCGGCCGGTGCAAGAGCACAGCGCCGGCACTAAGAGGGGGTATAGGATTGTGCTGACCATCTTGTTTAGTCAAAGGCCAGCGTGTCATCTTGTTCACTTTGGGAGCGACCATGGCAAATTCAGAAAGAAGAAATACGCAATACCCAGAATGAAAAACAATGCTGAAGTAACAGCAGGTTTGATACCATGATCGAAGTGTTCTTTGGGAAAAAAATGTTTTTAACCCAATCCATTGCAAATCACTATTTTTGGCTCAAACATCAACACAGGAGAATATTCTGTGTCCTCCTTGATATGTTCCCATTTCATGTCTGTAAGTGTAATCATTTTCATGTTGATGGATAGCCACTTGCTCACGATTAGAAAGGCCAGAGAACTTTGGGAAGCTTGGGGTGCAAGAACAATTTCAGAGGTATGACGATTCCAAACAGAGGTACAAGCAGAGTTTTGACCCTCCAAACATTATCTTCCCAGTAGAAAACTCCTTGGATCCCTTCCTCCTCTGCCTTCAGTTTTCTTACCAGGATGCTGGGCCAATGGTGGGATGAACTACAGTAGCACCAGGGCGGCTATTTTTCTGGTCACCTTTCTTCATTTCCAGCGTCCCTTGGGAAGACACTTGGCACTAAGGGCAGCATGGTGAGACAACGGCAAATGGGGGAAATCCCCTTCCAGGCCTCCTGTCACTGCTGTGTTGTCTTCTTCTGGTGTGTTGCTTTGTAGTAGTATGAGAATTGGGAGGAAGAAAAGAGGAGGAGAAAAGCCGCCCCCTTCCCCAAACTGCTTGTCACCTCATCCTGGTAAGGAATAGGAAGCATTGTTGTGGGGTACGGATTGACAGCTAGCAAAGGCATTTCCAGGCCTCAAAATGGCTTGTTGAATGATCCCACTTATTCCCCACTTCGTTGTTTTCCTTCCTTCTCGGTTTCCAATCTGTAATGATAGGTGTGTATAGGCGCAATCCTAGCCCTGATGGAGTGCCGACAACACTAGTGCTGATGCAGAGGCACAGACCGGCATCCCACGTTGGTGCTAAAGTGTCTGGGCAGTTCTGGGAAGGGAATGGGCAGGCTGGTGGGCGTGCCAGCCCAGGGAGGGGGGCAGGTCTGGGATGCCACCATTAAGCCGCATCATCCCCAGGCCCTGTGGCTTCCTTGGACCTGCACTTGCAATTCCACTGGCACAGATCTGAGGAACCCATAGGGGAGTGTCCAGCGGCCTCCCAAGCTGCTCTGAATACAGCACAGGCCTACCGGCCTGCCTATTCCAGCTCAGCTTAGGGCCGGGCTGCCTCTGTGTGTGTGTTTACGTGTGTCCATCCATTGCGGATGCAGCCATGCTAATAGGGCGTGCACTGCCTCCAGTGGTTCAGCAGTACTCATGGAGTCTCCTTGACTAAGAGAACATTTATTCCCTTATCTCAGGAATGAGCTAAGGGAATCTTATAAGGGGCTGAGATATGTGGCTGGGCTCTGTGTGTGTAGCACAACAGCTCATGTATATATATGAGCTCATAAATAAAATGCTCATATAAATCTTCGTTAACTCTGATGGGACGTAATAGTTTCTCCTGTACTTATAGATTTCTAAGACATCAAGGACAGAATCCCAAAATGAAGGGTCATGATCCCATGAAAAATCAATGGGACTTGAGTTGGTCATGACAAAGGCCCATCCCACTGCTATCAATGGAACATCAGTCACACAATTTTACCTTGTCCCTGTAGGCATTTCAGTGCCTTTGATTTCAATGCAAGGGTAAGTATGTACTTAAGCCATATTTCCTGCTGAGATAATTGGGGCTTAAAATAATTTTGACTGAGGGTACAATTCTAACCTGTAGTTAGGCTGGCATAGTTAGGCAGCAAAGTTTGGCCGGCACAAGGGCCACTGTAAAGCACATTTGGACCACTCTCGGAGTCAGGGAGTATGGCGCACATCTGCATGCTGGCCTCTCTGACTCCGAGAGAGATCCAAACATACTTTATGGTGTCTCTTGTGCCAGTCAAACTTTGCTGGCCTAACTACAGGATTGCGCTCACAATCATACCCCAAGGTTCCTAAAACACCAATATCCACCGTTGTCTTTCCATTGAACAGTAATGTGTACTGAATTTGCCTATTGCAACCAACTTTCCATTCTTGCCTCATTTTCTGAAATACAGATATCATCCTTGTGACATCTCAAGGACATAACTAGATTGTGTGGGTTTTTGTTCCTCCATAAAATGTCTGAATAGCAACTCTCTCTGATGCTTGAAGCTCCTGAGTTGCATCACAGTGGTGCTGAAGCCTATCTCAGTCGGGTAAGTTATTGGTCCAGATTCAATGAATGATCATGCACTGTGGGAGCTCTGTTCCTCTATTATTCATGCCATTCCCCTTACAGCTAGATTTATGTGTCAGGAAAAACATACAAACGGAATCCGATTTATTTGATTTATGCCTTGTACGTACTGCCCTTTGGCTCCATTTTTGTATGTATATTTAAGCCTCATGTATCAGCTTCTTTCTTTGTCAAATATTTCTTATTCAAGGCTTGCAATGTTCGCAAGGGTTAGAGTCGTATGCTTCAGAGTCACAGACTGAACTGGTCTATTCCAAACCTGCCTTTTCCTCCTCTGGCCATGTTTTAAACTATACTTAACAATTAAGGCCAAGATCCATCCAGTATCTAGTTATCCATTAGTAAGTTCTGAAATGAGACAGTTTCTTTACAGCCATGTTTATTGAAGGTAAAGAAAATGGAAAGTTTTTTTTTTAAAACCAAGATTTTTTTAAAACCTGTTTTTCCTCAACCAAATGTTGAAAACTAGAATGAGGGTGCAATCCTAACCTGGAGTTAGGCTGGCACAATTAGGCCAGCAAAGTTTGGCTGGCACAGGGGCCACCATAAAGCTTGTTTGAACCACGGAGTCAGGGAGGATGGCGCACATCTGTGTGTTCTCCTCTCTGATTCTGAGAGTGGTCCAAACATGACCAAGAGTGGTCACTTGTGCCAGCCAAACTTTGCTGGCCTAACTGTGATGGACTAACTCCAGGATAGGATTGCACCCTGAGTATATTACATTTCAGATGCTGTACTTCCATACAACCATATGTGATTGATTAGCTGAGCGTTGGCTAAGCATTTGCTTAATTAGGTGGGCATTTGTTTAAATGAGGTTGTTAAGCCTGCAATCCTTTGACTACTGGCTCTTAGGAGGTAGTCTTATTTCCTTATAAAAAGCTACTCACTAACACTGTAGAATTTGCTCTTCCTCAGCAGCAGCTGGTAGTGATAGTATTTGATTATGCAAGCTTCAGATAGAGGGATTGTGACTTTATTCAAGAGGGAAAAAAGCCTTTCCCCAAACCTTTCTCGCTCACCAAAATATAAATATCAACAAGCCACTATAACAAACCATGGCCCAAATCTTAACCAAATTTCCAGCACTAACAGCCCAATCCTGAAATCCCCAGCTCTTGTAGAAGCAGCGGTACCAAAATGGCTACCGCTGCATCCTCCAGGAGCCAGGCAGTCACCAGAGGCTCCTCAGGAGAAGTCCCCTTTGCCCGGGGAAAGCCCCACTGCTCACAATGGGGCTCCTTACCTTACTGCCGGCTATTTTGCCGATGGCAAATTGAGCAACCTTGTGTTGGGCTGCCCGGAAGAGACAAGGTGCGAAGATCCAGCAGTGGAAGCCACTGTCAAGTCCCACTCTGCCTGCTAGTCTGCTCTTCCCCTCCCTCCACCCAGTGCCTCCCCCACCTCCCCCTGCCCCAAATGGGCTTACCAGCAGCCAGCACTGCTGGTGCGCTAACTGTCTGTTCACATTGGGGCAAGGCACTCACTGAGTGCCATCCCAGTGTGAGTGGTAAGGTGTTGCAGAAGTGCTTTACGGCACATTCATGACTCTTTAAGCTAGAGCCTTCTGGATTGGGCTTGTGCAAATGGGGCATGTGTTGCATCCTGCAGTTGGGAGGCAGTCATGGAGGCCTCCTCATGGTAAGGGAATGTTTGTTCCTTTACCTCAGAACAGCATTGCCCTTACCCCAGTGCTGGGAAGTTGATTAGGATTGCGCTCTTGCTCTATACGTACAGCAGTAAGAGTCACACAAGCTGATAGGCCTTGATCCTTGGGGACTCAAGCTAGTTTCATGGGTACTGTCATAAAATTAGCTCAGTATTTGTTTGGACACTTGCATTACCTGGTCCTTTTACTGTTCATTTTTGCGAAACAGAGAGAAGTAGTAGTTATCGCAGGGACGTGGTAACAGATTTATGGAATCTCCAAAGCACAGGGACATATTTTGAACGTGAGGAGACAGACACCATGAGCAAGGGGTAGCCAACAACACCTCCAAAATAGAAGCCAGCCTCTGTAATCATGGATGTTCCAGCTAATTAATAGGAGGCCTGTGGCCAATCAAGTTGTTTCATGGAATAGGGCAAGCCCCATTTCTCTTCTGTTGCAATGGGTGGAACTTCAGCTAAAGATGTGCATAGTTTCCACACAGCTGTTTGGTTTATGAGCATTCTGTGGGCATTTGTTTAAATATATCTGGTACCTTTCCTTTTTATAGGGTTGAAGTTCAGAATGGTGCTTTTGTTTTCGTTCGGTTTGACGTCGAACTCCGCCGTGTTTAATGGAATTCAACTTACAATAACAGCTCTTGGGTTGAGCGCAACTCACAATAACACCGATCGCAGGATGTGTGGGTTCCACTTGGTTTATAGTTAACACTTTGGATGGAGCTTAAGAGGCAGCACCTCCTGCACTAAACCAGAGGCAGGCAGCTTGCTGAGCCCCCAAAAAGGCCACATGGGAAATATATCAGGAGTCAGAGGGCCGACACTAATTGCTCACATATAATGGCCAGGATCCAAAGACCTACTTTAGGCACACCCATGGGTTTGCGTATGCCCAGTGGGGTTTTCTAAACCATTTTTTTAAAAACTACTTTTTTGCTTCAAACAGCAGACCCCTCCCCCTTGCCACTTCACAATCCAAAGGATGTCTCTAATACAGAAGATTATCATCAGGTAGGGCCAAAATATTTTATTTCTTTCTACCAGCTGCATATGCGGATGGAATGTGTGCACATTAGGAAGCCTGAAAAATAGCCAGGAAGCAGTAGTCCTGTGCAGATGGTCATAAAGCACACAGATAATGGTGGGATGATGTCCACTGGTCCCACAGCCCAGCCCAAATGATTTCAAGACATGCTGCAGAATCAATTATATGTGTGTAGAGGCCTATGCGTGGAGAGCCAGCCTCACACATTCCCACCTATGGAAACAGGGCATAGCTATTCTTCCACCATTCAAAGGGCTGCCTTGACCAGGGAAGTGCTTGAACCAGCCCTTACTAGGAGCTCACAAAAATAAGGAAACAGCTAGATAGAATGACTTCTTCAAAGTACCACATGGTCAGTTTTTGTGCTCCCTAAAGGTCCGATCCTATGGCCCTTGTTGCCAGTGATACTTCAGTGTTGCTGTCTAAAAATGTTGCAAACATACCTTAAAGCGCGTTTATGGCACCGCTGAGAGCTCTGCTGACCGCGCTGGGCCTCAGCACGCCGGAGCTGCTGCTGTGCTGCCAACCATAGTGTGGCACCTGGTAGGCAGTGTGGCTTTTCAGGGTGTGGGGAAGATGGGGGAGGGTGGGAAAAGGTGGGACTGAGCGAGAGGAAGGGAGGAGTTGGCCAAAGCTGGGGATTGGCGGTGGCCTACATCCAGTGATGTCATTCAGGGGGAACGGACCAGAACGGGCGTTCCGGATCCTAACGGGCTCCGTGGCTGGTTCCGGGTTCCCAACAAGTGCCAATCAAAAGTGGGTTCCTGTTCCTAAATCATTTGAATGACACCACTGCCTACATCACTGGAACCTTTGCCCCACTTAGGGCCAGGTAGCCCGACTTGGCCCTGCTCCAATCACCACCAGCAAAATAGCTGGCAGAGAGTAGAGTAGCCCCATTGGGGGCCCCATGTCTTTCCTCGGGGGAGGGGACAAATGTCCTCTTCTCCGAAGGAGACACCAGTGGCTGCCATGACTCCTGCGAAAAGCAGCGGTTGCCATTTTGGCACCTCTGCTCCTATGGGAACCTGAGAGCTCAGAACCAGGCTCCAAGACTGCTGGAAACTGGTAGGATGAGTTTCATGAGCTAGAATGGTAAAAAAATGCTGGCTGGATGAGATCCAATTATTCATGGAAATGTTGCAAGGACAGGGTCCTACAATGTCTAAAATGAAGAAAAAAAAAAAGCAAAAGTTTCCTTATGTAGAGCAATGTTGCATAAATTCACTTCAAGTAGTCTTGTTTGCCAGTGTTCTAAACAGGAGGAGGAGATTATAAGCAATAAGCTTGCAGGAGCTTATTTGTCAGATGCCCAGCTCAGTGTTCAAGGAATCCATGAATTACGATCAACCCAAAGAAATATGAGTATTGGCCCACAGAAAGGTATAACTCAAACTTGGAGTCAGGCAATAGACAAATCGTGATTTATTTGTCTATCTGAGTTGAGCTATAACTAAGAATAATGATGCTGTTCCTAAAAATTAGAAGATCTAAGGTGGTACTGGGAGGAAAGAGAAAACTTCTGGAAAAAACATGATCACAGTTAAATATTATACATAGTGATATGTGTGTTCAGTTGCTGTGCTAAGCTCTGAATTATGATATTTTAATCCGAGAAAAATTTGTAGATGTGGCTGCCATGAACAAACCTTAGTTTGCCTTAAAAAGTTCGGATGAGCGACCTGCCTCCTGCTATAGAGGGAAACTTCTGGCCTGTCACTAAGATTTGGAATCTGAAAATAGGAGCTGACAGCTATCAGCTGCAGCAGTTGAACTATGGCACTGGTAACCAGTGGACGGGGGAAAACATGAAATTATGCTTCTTCATTTCATGCATGTGAATATGGCTGTAATCCTATGCCCACTTTCCTGGGAGTAAGCCCCATTGACTATAATAGGATTTACATCTGAGTAGACAAGTATAAGCTTGGGCTGTCAACCTACTTGCATCTAAGCCATGAGCTCTAACTCTTGTTCAAGCTGATCATCCCAGGTTTGGAATGCCACTGTTTTAGCCAGGTTTTTAGCCACCGTCACTCTAGGCATCTTCCAAGTTGTTTCATTGTACACAGCTTCCTGAGAGGGAGGGAGAAATATTTGTTCTAAAGCAGGGCTCTCCAAACCCTAGCCTGCAGATCTGAGGTTTGAGAAAAGCCCTCTGTTCCACTGCAGTCACTCTGTCTGCAAGCCGATCTGGTGCCAACAACCCCTGGCCCTGCCCATTGAATTAATACGGACGGATTGACGCCAAGGGGGCGGGCTTAGCGGCCATGTTGTGTGTCCCTAAACAATCCTCATTCCAAGCATTTCAGATTGGTTTTCACGTGATGTTTAGGACTGAATCGTTTACTCCTGAAGTAAAAACTCACGAAAATAACAACATGTGATCGTGGAGAAACATTACTGGTAACCGTATTATGAGTTAATATGCAATTCCAAGGTTTAATTCCGCGTAATTATATTACTGAATACACCGGACGAAATGCCACTTGCTGTCTATTTAAACTCAGATTGCACTGTCTTGACAGACTTATTTTTTGAAATCGACACAAGCAGAAATAAAACGGCCATGCCCCATTAAAAAAATGTCTGTTAATGTTCAGAATTTCGAAAATATTACTGGTCGTTTTATTGAGCCGATGTAATGAGAATACATGAATCTTTCCGTAAAAATTAAATCCCATTTTTCGTCCAGCGATTCGCACACCCGTATGCAGAACACGCAGGCATGCTGAAAGACGTTGAAATTAACTTTTACACGTGTGCAGCGAGATTTTTATTCGTGACTCCGCGGCAACCCTCCTTCGCGGCGATTATCTCAGTCAGCCATATTGTGTGTCCCGGAAGCATCAAGTCAGTGACGTCATGGCTTCTCCAGTGATTAAAGCTTCTTGGGTGCCAAGGATGCTCTAGGCATTTACATTTGCCCAGACATCCTGCTGCACAGCCTTCTGGGACTCTGGGCAATAGACGTGACAGCCCAGAGCGTCCCTGGCACCAGATTGGCTTGCAAATGAAGCGGCACTGCAGTGGAACAGAAAGTACTACTTGGAACAGGGAGAGAGTTTCTGGGACACAGGGCTCTCCAGCTTGGAGACCGCAGTCCTAAAGTAAGGCAGAGATAGCTCACATCCACAGGCCTGGCTGCTTCTGCATTCCAGAGGTCAGCCAACCATGGTGTTATACATGACTAGCTCTGGAACATGAAACTCCCTGTGAACCATCGGGCATCCTTCAGAATCCATAAGCCCCTGAGGACTGGCTGTATGAACTGGTTCCCCGCCCCTGCGGAGGAATGGAGCTGTGATCAGCCTGAACCCAGCAGGAAGTGATCTGTCCATGACAAAAAGAGGAAATGCAAAGCCCAACCAGTGTTTTGAAGAATGTACAGAGGCAGATATTATGGTGTGGTCTTGGTGCTAGTTGACTTTACTGTTGTGTGCATGGTTGTTGTTGATTTTAAATCTATTTCAAATTATGTGTTGCAGAGGTGGTCTGGACCGGGAGCGCACCCCATGGCAAGGCAACGAAACCACACCCCCGACACATTGCCCACCCCATGTGTCTCCCCGCCACACCTCCTTGTGCCCGGAAGAGCTCCATTTTGGAGTGTTCCAGGCGCACGGGGGGGGGGGCAAAAAGCGTCCAGACTCCACGCAATGGCGCCCCCCGCTGCCCGGCACCCATGCGGCTTGCCATCCCTGCACCCCCCTGGATCCGCGACTGATGTGTTGTATTGTGTACACCGCTTTGAGCTTTGGATAAAATGGGACAGAAATCTTTTAAACAAACGAATTAGATAATGCCATTTATTTCATAGCTGTCATGGCAACTGTGGGCCAGATTGTAACAGTCCAGCCCATGGTTGCCGTGGCAGCTATGAAACTCTGAGCTGCTCCTAAGCCAGGGGCCTTGGCACAGATGTGGGCATCCCCCAGAAGGAGAGGTTCAGTGAGTGCCATCCAGCTCAGAGCCCTATGCATGCACTGGACACGGTGGCATGTGGCCTTAAAAATAATTCAGCAGATGTTGGCGCCAGTGCTACAGCAAGCTCATGCAAAGAAATCAGAAAGTGATAGCATTTCAGTTTTGTTGGATGGAATTAGTCTGCAAAGCAACAGGGTGCAAGGGCTTTCCTAGAATAATAATAACCTTTAAAGAGATATTGCTGTATTCAGTATTACATCTGTTAGCAAGTTATTATCTATTGCGGTGCTTTCTTTTAGACCACTTGGGACACACAGACTGAATTATTTCATCATTTACATAGATCCTATTTATAATGGCCAACACAGTATTAAGCCACCTACCAATCTGTTAGAATTCCTTGTTACTTGATCAGTTTCCCAAGCAGATAACTTTTGGCTCATTATGCCCCCGATCAAGTTCATGATCCCTTTTACGTTCACTTCATTAGAATATATTACACCAACCACATATCAGCAAGGGAAATAATGGAGATCAGATTCAGGAAATTATGTAACTAATACAAGAACAAGAGGGAATGCAGATGGAAAGGATACCTTAAAGTGACCTGCTGAGAGAATGATCTTTCTGTTATAAAAGTTATCCTTAGGCAAAGTAACTAAAAAAGACTTTAAATTCTGATTTTCAAATACAGTAAGAATATCATTTTTCCAACTGGCTCAGTTTCCAAAAGGCAAAACAGATGATATAGCACCTAACACTCATCAACTTGTAACGTCAGATGGTAACCCGAGTGACTTTTATATTCCAAAAAAAGTAATCCTTGGGGGTTGGAAAAAAAATTAAAATAGCTTCATCAAGGTTCCACGGGCAGCACTCCTAAGCTGTTAATTCTAGACCAATCTCAAAGAGGACTAGTACTCAACGAGGACTAGAATTGTGTTTTAACTCATGTAAAAACTGCAGCAACAATTTGAAAATTTCAGTAGACAAATAGAAGCCCAGGTTGTGGGCAATTTCCATTCCTTTTAATGAAGCTGAACAGAAGAAATTCCATGTGATCCCCCACCCCCAATAGGCTTGCACTAATTTTGGAACAGTATATTTGATAGCCCAATCCTATCTCCCGCCATGCTATAGCATGTAGCTTCACCAATGGAGCATGCACTGCATGCTTTGGTGGAGAGGGGGGCAACCAGAAGCCAAAAGAGGTAAGTAAAAATCTTACCTCTGGGTAAGCCTTTTGACTGCCTATTGGTCTTCTCGGAACTAATTTGCTGGTATATGTCAGAGGAGTGAAATGGAGTGGGATAGGTTGTAGAATAGGGGATAGGATCCAGCATGCGCCTTTGCTCTGAGACCCCACCACCTCCAGGATGAAGCGGATGCATTACGCATGCTGTACCAGAATAGGACTGGGCCATTATTCTAGCATCTATGTTGGTTAGAGGGAGCAGTTTTAACAGCAACCAGTGTTAATGACGTGCAATTTACATATATAAATGGTAGGTAAGTAACCTTCATTGGCATAAAAACATACAAACTACTCCCACAAGAGAGGCATACAAACAGATGCATTACTATCATCATCAACAACTTCACAATCATCTAGCCAGGAATTTCTGCTCCACCACCAATAGGAATTTTGCAAGTTTCCCAATATCTTCAGGGGAGCCTTCCCGAAGAAGGAAGATCAGAGTCGGGGAGTTCTGATCTATTTTTTAAAACCTGATCCAAATAAAGTGTTCGAACTACCACATGGGTTGAACAGTGGAAGAGAATGTGAAATAAAAGGCAAAATCCTAACCTGGAGTTAAGGCAGCACAGTTTGACCAGCACAAGATTGACCATAAAGTGTGTTTGCACCACACTTGGAGTCAGGGAGGATGGCGCAACACTGTGTGCTGGCCTCAATGACTCCAAGAGTGATCCAAACTTACTTTACTGTGTCCCTTGTGCCAGCCAAACTTTGCTGGCTTAACTGTGCCATCCTAACTTCAGGTTAGGATTGCACTCAAAGTTTCCACTGCACCCAGGTCACAAGGGCAGCAGTGATCAGGGAATGGGATCTTGTGGTATCTTCCCAAAGACACTTGGGAAGGGGTGACATTAAGGGCGCAATCCTAAACTGGAGTTAGGCTGCCATAATCTAAGCAAGCAAAGTTTGGCCAGCACAAGGGCTACCATAAAGTATGTTTGGCCCACTCTTGGAGTCAGAGAGGACAGCACACAGACAGGCGTGGATCTAGGGGGTGCTGGGGGGGCATGAGCCATGGGCGCCATCTTGGGAGTGGGTGCCATAACCATGGCGCACCATGCCCCCAAAATGGTGCCCGCAGCCCGGCCCGGCCCCGCCCTGCACCATGTTCTCCGCACTCCGGCTGGCCTTAAAGAGCCAGCCAGAGCGTGGAGAATGCGCTGCTGCCCAGCGCCCCCTCCTGCCTCTTGGAGCGGGGGACGGGGCGCCGTGTTCTCCGTGCACCGGCTGGCTCTTTAAGGCCAGTTGGAGTGCGGAAAACGTGGCACCGCGTGACGCCCCGCCTCTTAGGGTGGGGGCAGGGTGTCGCACGGCGCCACGTCATGACATTACGATGTCATGATGTTGCGTGCCCCCATGGGTCACGCTTTCATTGGGTGCCATGGGTGCCCTTTCGACTAGAACCGCCCCTGCACACAGACGTGTGCCGTCTTCCCTGACTCTGAGAGTAGTCCAAAAATGCTTAATGGGGGCCCTTGTGCTGGCCAAATTTTGCTGGCTTAGTTTATGCCGGCCTAACTCCAGTTTAGGATTGCGCTCTAAATCTAGAGCAAGATACTGCCCAGCTCTTCCCTGGATCCATTAAAAAAGACAAGTAAGGTAATAATAGTCCAAAAGATAATGGGATATGGAAATGCAAGGGGGAACAGACTTTAGAAGCAGTGGAATGGAAGGTTTGGAAATGGATATCAAGGCGCCTTTGTCTCATCAGTCTACACACTTCCAATTCTACACACACACGGGAGCATAGTTAAAGCATCCAGAGAGAAACCCAAAGAGCTTACTTTCTCCCACTCGGTTCAACTGCTGCAGGGGCGGGGGGAGTACAGGGTCTGATAATGATTGAGAGGAAAGACTGTCAGGACGCGCATGGAAACACAGGTGCAACCAATAATTGATTCTTGCTCACCATGCTCTAGCCACTACTGAAGAGTGGCCTAGTTCCAGGCAGATCACAGCATTGCAGCCACATCTGGGGAGGCCCATCAGCTGGCTTGTAGCCACTCAAAAGCAAGCACAAACTGTAGTCTGCAATTGGAGTGGAGTCACGGAGGCATTTTCACGCTAAGGGAATATTCATTCCCTTAGCTCAGGGCTGCACTGGTGCTCGAAAGTGGATTAGGATTGGGCTGTAAACTACCAATCAAGTATGTCGATGTAACAGGAAGGACTCCAAAATGATTTTAAATGCATTTAGGTGGTGGTCTATTTTCAGTCGTTTAAAATTACATTCAAAGGTTATTCAAGACACTGAAAAAGTGTAACTGACATTGATGTAGGACCTGCCAATCTCATAACACTCTCTCCTAGGAGATATCAGCCTAAGGCACAGTGAAGATGATTAGATTTCCCGACTGTGAATTCACCTGTTTATTTTGGCCATAATTTATTGAAGATCAAATTGACTTTAGAGCTTTCCCAACTGAGACCTGGCAAGAGACATCACTACGAGGAGAGTCGAGTTTGCTCTTTATGGGTTGAGCCATCTATGATTGAAGGATCATCTCTTTAAAATTCTCAGAGCCAACCAAAGGAAATTTAAATCATCGCAAAGCTGTGCCTCGCATTAAGTGATTACAAAAACAAAGAAACATTATTGGCAGAGTTCCTAAGACAAAAGCCACTTAATTCTTAATAATTCTGATGAGAAGATACTCTGAATGACAAGGACTTGATATGTAATTTCATTTGCAATCCTTTCAACACAGAAAAGCAATATAGACACTACACATTGACCTACTCAGTATCAAAAAAGGCAATACAGCATTTGAAAACGGAGATAGTGAAATCTGATCTATTTACCAGCTTTGCTTGTTTTCTCATATATCTACCCATGCCTGGAATCTAGATTCAGCTACCTGTTTTGCTTTTTGCTTACTAGTTTAGCTAATTTATGGGGACTTTCAGCCCAATTCTAAACTACCCAGCCCCCTATGGGAGCCAGACAGCTGTTGGAGATACCTTATGAGAAAGAGACATTCCTCCCCTTCCCCCACGTAACGGGGTTAGGCCACCAATGGGGCTCCTCAAGTCTGTGCCTGTTATTTTGCCGGTGTAGACTTGAGGGTCTCCATGTCCGGCTGTGAGGCCTGACACAGAGGATGGGATCCAGTGGTGGAAGTCACTGCCAATCCCATCGTTCCCCACTCTGCCCCCCCCCAGTTCCACCCTCTCCCTGCCCTCATCCCACCCTGAAAAAACTTGGCAGTGGGACTTACTACCTGCCAGCTCCACATTGCCCAGTGCTGATGGAAAAGGCTTACTGCTGGTGCTGGGCCATATAGGATTGGGCCCTTTATTTATTCCCTGAAGCCCTTCCAATCTGGGCATGTTCCGCCAAATTCCCTGCTGGGCCTCCCCAAGGGCCCTAATGCCCACACTAGGCTAACTCGTTTCCCCTCCAGAGCAGCCTCAGAGATAGGCAAGAGGGAGGGGGTTCAGTCAGCCACTGGGCCTCCTCTCTTCCAGCAGCTTTGCTTGGGATCACCGGCTGGCCAGCCTCCTCCAGACTGCCCTCATCGCCGGCTTAGCTCAAAATATCCTAATTTAGCTCAAAATACCCTAATTTAGCACCAACAAACCTTGTGAGCTCCAGCTGGAGAAGAGAAAGGCTGCATCTTGCCAGTTTTTACTGACGTTGTGGGATTTTCAGCCCAATCCTAATCTGTGTAGGAGCAGACAGGCCAGCTGCCTATGCAGGTTAGGAGGCAGCTGCAGCTCACTGTAGGGCAAGGGGACATTTGTCCCCTTACCCCAGGGTAAGCCTCAGGCAGCCCCTATGGGGCTGCTTGGATCTGTGCCAGCAAAATCCCTGGCACAAGTCCGAGCAGCCCAGATTGGGACCATGTGGCCTGGTGAGGGGGATTGTGCCATTTGACCGTCAGCTAGATATCAAGCTTCCTGGTCAGTGATTTCCTGGCTCCCCCTTGATCTGTCACATTTGTTGTCCCATTCCAAGTCTCTGGTCAGGAGACAGATTTGCTACTTCGTTAGGAGAACAGTGATTTCAGTTTATTCTGCTGACTTGCTAGTGTTTAATGTGTCAGTTCACTCTCAAATGTCATTCCTTGCTCAATTCCTCAGCTGCTGTCCCTGGAAAAAAAAATTAGTTCATGTCTGAGTATCTAACATCTCCCTCAGTGAAGAACAGTGCAAAATATGAATTCATCTTTGCAGTCTTCTATGGCAGTTGTTACCAAACTGTGGGTTGGGAATGATCCACCAGCGGGGCCCCGAGCCAATTTCAGGTGGGTCGCGAAGCACTTAGAGCAGCCATATTGGAAATATGGGAAGATGGGATGCTGGAAAGGGGGAGGGCTGTGTGATTGTTTTGCTTGTGTGAAGGCTGTAAATAGGCTTATTTATTCAAGCACATTAATTGTGATTTGTGATTAATTGTGTTTAAACAACCCATTGTGAATGAACCAACATCAGAAAGATATGTTTTCTGCAAGCTTTTTGCCTTGCTCAAACCTTGCTTTTGATCCTAGTGGAGAATTTCCAACCTTATGTTTACTCTCCTGGACAAATACAGGAAAAAGCTCACTTACTCCCTTTGACCTTTCTGCTTAGCAACTGGCAATTATTACCTGCTTTAGCCCAAAGGGCTAAGACATTTGGGACTTTACAGAGATGCCTTATTTAGGACACATGATCTGCAATCCAGTGCTTTGCAGTTGCCTTCAGAGTCACCAAGTATTTATTTACATTATATAACATTAGAGGAAATGAGGGACCATGTGTGTGAGCAGTGGCCACATCGTGCTTGTTACAACCCTCCCTAATAGAAAAGTGAATATTGATAAGACTCTCTCTCTGTGTGTGTGTGTGTGGGGGGGTGTCTAACGCTTTTCCCATAATTTTTACTGATTTTACTATAATTCTTACCCAGCAAAAATATTTCAAACACCATTGTTTTCCATTTAAACAATTATGAATATGTGCCTTTATCTGTTCCATTTACTGAATGAAAGCTGCAGACTTCAGCACGGTTACAAGGGTGTCAGCCCCACTGAACATGCAAGACTCACTTCTGAATAAATATGGATAGGATGGCATGTATGTCTATGTTCTCATAATCAAACCATACATGATATTTTAAAAAGTATCTGATGTCTATCTTTAAAAGATAAAAATAAAAAAATAGGAGATCTGGGGGGCCCAATCCAGGTTGGGATTCTGGCACAAGTGACGATTGACAGATAGAAGTGGGGTTGAGGTACTGGCCAAATAATCCCCCTGAAGATGTTATTTTCATTGAAACGACCCCAATAGTGGCCGCCAGAGCAAACAGCAATTGGATGCGGTGCTACTTAGTCAGAAGTAAACCTGAATTGAATAATACTTAGGTATTCCCGGTATTGGGTATAGGACAACAGGCTGAAAGAACACTACTACTGCTACTTTTAAATACTAAATACACTGTTCTAGTTTTCTTCTAATAAGTACTAATCAAAACTTTTAAATGTTTTTTTTTTATTTTGCTTTGGCTAGGAACAATTCATTAAAATGTATTAATGCATTACTCTAAAATATGTGAAAACTGGAACTAGGAAAAGGTCTGTGTTCAGCTTCTGATATTTTTAAAGGACAAATATTTGAAGTGTCCCTACTTAACTGCTGACAATCCTGCACTACTTCTTTGACTCTTCAGCTGACATGATTTTCAAACATGGCCCGAGCTCCATTTGGCTTCTGAGATTTCTCAGGTATTCAAACCAAACCATATTTACTCTTCTTTCTTTCTTTCTTTCTTTCTTTCTTTCTTTCTTTCTTTCTTTCTTCGAAGAGTTTGTGTGTGTGCGCGCATGCGTGCGTGCATGTGTGCATATATACACAAAACAACTTTTTCCTGATGACTGTTAAAACTTCCATTTCATTAAATGAAGTTTCTGTACTGGAATTCACTTCAGAGTTGAGCACTTTAGAGTATATGTAATTCCTTCAAGTCATTTCTTTTAAAAAATGTACTTTTTTCAATGACAGTTGCAAAAATTCATCCTGAAATCATTTTTAAAGGAAAATAAAATGTTATAAGCTTAGGGTGCTTCTTGGTTTTCTGTTTGCATTCTCCTCCCTGTCTCTCAACAGAACTCAGTTTATTGAACATAAATTCAGCAATTCTTTAATGAATCCATAACGAAATTCTACTTTAATTTCTTTTCATGAAATAGAACAACCTTAAGATTGGTTTCCTTAGACTGAGAGTGCAATCCTAAACTGGAGTTAGGCCGGCATAAGCTAAGCCAGCAAAGTTGGCCAGCACAAGGGCCACCGTAAAGCGTGTTTGGACAGCTCTCGGAGTCAGGGAGGACAGTGCATGTCTGTGTGCTGGCCTCCCTGACTCCGAGAGTGGCCCAAACATATTTTATGGTGGCCCTTTTGCTGGCCAGACTTTGCTGGTTTAGCTTATGCTGGCCTAACTCAGTTTCGGATTGTGCCCTGAAAGACAGGATTGTGCACCCTGCATGTGCTCCCTGTAGGGAGCATGTGCTCCCTGATTGTGCTCCCTGTAGGGAGCAGGCTTACTGCATGATAATGTTCAGCCATTTTCAAATGCTACATTTCTTCCCATGCTCAAATTCCCAGGAATGACTGAAATTCATTCAGTCATACCTAAAGAAACACCTGCTGCTTTACTATGGCATGCAATATCCTTGTATCCACTTTCCACCTATAACCTTCCTTAATTTAACCTTTCAGAGAAATGAGCGTTACTGGAGCGTTGATTGTCTTGTCATTAGTTACAAAAAAGGGTGGTGGGAAGCACTACAAGCCAGAGTTGTCTTGTTTGAAAAAAAAAGTGATTGGACTTACTAAAAAAGCTAGATTCAGAGCACAATCCTATACTTGCGCCGGTCCAGCACTGTCACAAATGTGCCATTCAGGTGCTGGACCGGCACAAGCAGCAGCTTGTGCAATCCTAGCCAACAGCAGGGCACTGTGCTGGTCGTGCACCGATCGAGCACTGGCAGGACATCGCGGAGGGCGTTCCAGAGGTGTGCTGGGGACGTAACGGGATGTCCCAGGGGGTGGCGATGAACGACGGCAGTTGTGCCGAATCCTAAGCCCCGTCCCTGACAGGCCATTCCCAATTTGGGCCACTGCTGCACACATTGATTTGCACTTGCAAACCAGTGGGCGCAGCCCCAAGCAGCCCCATAGGACTAGCTGGGGTTTACCTGGGTGCAGGGGGAAAACTTCCCCTTGCTCCCCCCCTTGCCCTGCACTGCTGCCGCCATCTACTGGACTTAGGATACAGCCCTGCTGTGCTGGCCTTGTTAGGCCGGCGCCGCTTAGGATTGGACTGCCCATTATTTTATTTGAAATTATCTAGCAATAATTAACATTAAAAAATGAACGCCCTTCTCGATAGATGGTGATTTGACGAGATTTTTATTTCTTCCTAATCACTACACATTTATCACTAATGTCAGGGATTGCCAGCTCAGGTATTGACTGAGGTCCACCATGCATTAGAAGACCGAATGATTGGCTAATGCCTGAGACTCATATTCTAACTAACTTTCTAGCACTGACATAGCTGTGCCAATGGAAATACTTTTTTATCCCGTGGGTAATTAATCTGTGGAACTCCTTGCCACAGGAGGTAGTGATGGCATTTGGCCTAGATGCTTTTAAAAGGGGATGGGACAGATTTCTGGAGGAAACGTCCATCGCAGGCTACAGGTCATGATGGTTAGTGCAACCTCCTTATTTTAGAGGTAGGCTACCTTGGAGTGACGGATGCAGGGGAGCGGCAACGAGATGCACGTGTCTTGTGTATTTCTTGAGGCATCTGGTGAGCTGCTGCGAGATGCAGGAAGCTGGACTAGATGGGCCTTTGGCCTGATCCAGTGGGGCTCCTCTTATGTTCTTATGGTGCATGTGCTGCATTCTGCAATGGAGTAGTAGTCACTGAGGCCTCCACAAGGTAAGGGAGTGATTGTCTTACCTTAGAGCTCAATTGCCCTTATCGCAGTGCTGGAAAGTTGGCTAGGCTTGCGCCCTGAGTCCTCGGTGTCAGTGGCACTGTGGGGCACTGCCCTAGAGCCCCCAGCAACCTGGCACCAGCATTGGTGCTAAGATGGGCTGTTCTCCAGCCGCTTTATGAAAATCCCCATTTGTCAATTTATACTTGGGGGGAAATGATAATGTTATGACAGAAACAAACCTGGCTGCTCTGTAAACTTGGAGGGATTTTAATTTTCCCTTTTTCAAGTGTGTTTGTTTGTTCATTTCAGCCCTTTGCATATGGCATGTTTGCTCAATTATTTGTGCTTTTCGGCCGTCATTTTCATAAGATGAAAACAAACAAGCCTTCAGTGTAATTTCAAGACTCCTTGGCAGCCTTTTACAGCCAACCTATCACCATCAATAGACAAACTATTCAGGAGTTGCAGTGGTATGTTACGGTCAAGGTCAAAGTTAATTCCCAGTAAAAACAAATACATCTCATTTTCAAGGGAGATGCAGAAAGTTACAGATTGTTGTCCTGTGATCCAGCAAAGGTGATTGGCCTGCCGAATCAGGTTCAAGCCCATATTAAGAAGTGAGGGGCAGAGGGGGGAGTGAGAATCATAGCAGAACATAAATGCAGGTAGTCTCCTATGCTGGAATTTTTTAGTTGTGCTTTATCTTAGTGAGCAGAATACACAACGGGTCAGAATTCTGCCTGCACACTGTTTCCTCATACACCTACAAGTACAAGTGCTAGATTTAGTTTTTTTAAAACGAAAGAGAGCATTATGTGGAACACCCCTGAGGAGGCCAGTTGCCTCATTCCACTCCCAGCTATTATTGGGGTTAATGTGATACACTGAGGGCGCAATTCTAACCTGGAGTTAGGCCGGCACAGTTAGGCCAGCAAAATTTGGCTGGCACAAGGGATACCATAAAGTATGTTTGGACCATTTTCTGAGTCAGAGAGGCCAGCACTCCTGACTGTGCCATCCTCCCTGACTCTGAGTGGTCCAAATATGCAATGGCCATGGTGGCCCTTGTGCTGGCCAAACTTTGCTGGCCTAACTGTGCCGGCCTAACTCCAGGTTAGGATTGCGCACTGAGAGAAAGAAAAAAAACATCCCATATTCAGAACCTGGATCTCTGTGTATCGTGTCATTAATCTCATTTGTATCCCGTCCTTTCCCCCAATGTACCATTTTATGTTTGCAGAACACCTGTTCAGTAGGTTAGACTGAGCTGCATGTTTGTGTGTGATTGGCTGTTTCAGGGTGGGGAGACAAATTCATACTGGAGACTGTCTGTATGGTGAAGAGGAGGGGTTTTCGCAGCTCTGCTGCTATTTTAGCACAGTACCTGGCTGAGGGCGCAACCCGAGATTGCACCTTGGGCTGACGCAACCTGCTTGCATCAGCCCAACGTCACTAGTGCTGATGCGAGGGTGCCGACCGGCACTAGCACAAGGCTGCATTGCACTGCCCTTGCGCCAGCTGAACTCAGCTGGTGCATGGGCAGTTCTGGGAGGAGGGAGGGAGGGAAAGAGGACAGTTCTCGATGAGGGTGAGTGGGCCAGTGGGCATGTCAATCCGGGGAGGGGGCCAAGATGGGATGTAGCTGGTAGGCCATACCCAAGCCTCTGCCCCAGGCCCTGTGGCCCCTATTCAGACTATGCAGCTTCCTTGGCTCTGCTCCTACTATTTAGCAGGTGCAGAACCAAGGAAACCTATGGGGAGACTGGAGCATCCCCTGGGGCAAGGGCGTGAATGTGCCCTTGCCTAGGGGAGGCTCCCCAGTGCACCTAAGCAGTGCTGGATACGGCCCACAGGCCTTGCCATTGGCCTCGCCATTCCAGCACTGCTTAGGATTGCGCCCTGAATGTATGAACTAAGAGACTAGACTGTGGATGGAGGATTCTTTCTTGACAGAGTCGGGTCACCATGGGCTTACCACTAGAATGACAGCCCGTGAAGTCAATAGGTTAACGCCGGCGTCACTGCCTGGTGGTTGTGATAAATACTTTTGTTCAGTGTTGTGCCTTCTGCCATTCAAAAAAAGAAAATATGTCCTTCAAAATTTGTTTATTCAATTTGATATTATTTTCAGGTCTCCTAAGAGTCTATTCTTGTAAAATTGCTTTGTCAGAATAATTTGATAGTTTCCCTCCTCATTCAGCTTTTTCTTCACTGTGACCATGCCTACATATAAAACAGGCTATTTTCCGATACTCAGCAAGTAATATTACAAATTATACTCAGAAGAGGAGAGTTTCTAACCCAAGAAAACCTGCTGAGGGGGATACTTTCAGCTAGAACTCACCATCTCTTATTTCCATCTCCTGAAAGCTGTTTCAGTATGTTTGTTCCAAAAATGCTCAAAATTCTAAAACAGGAATCAAAATAGCCATTCTGCAAGTATAATTCATGTGTATTTAGAAGATTACTCTGATCTAGTGAGACAGAAACATGATCTCCCCTTTCATGCATTCAAAATCACACAATAAACTAATATAAATGCCAGTGAAATGCACTGATGGTCTGATCATCTCCTGGGCCAATGCCGGTGCCTGGAGGCTGCCCGGGAGATGGCTGCCATCATGGTGGCCAGAAGGTGCGGGTGGGGATGCCAGTTTGGGTAGCCGATGGGCAACTGTACCGGGACCATTGTCAGGAAGTTCCTTGCTGAGTGATGAGGAAGTGTTCTGGGGCTGGGAGAGAGTGGGGGGAGGGGGGAAATTGGGTGGGAGGAGGGCAAAGAAAAAGAGGATGGTTCAGGCCCAGGAGTGGGGTGTGGAAGGTGGCCTCAGCTGGATCCTAACCCCCCCCCCCCGAGCCTGAAAGCCTTACCTGGGGGCTAATACAGCGGTGTCATCCTACCGGTTCGCTGGGCGGTTCGCTGCAGCGGGCGGGCTTTCGCCATTACGCAACGGGAGGCAGCGAGCACACTGCCGATCACCATGGAAACCCTCCCAGCGAGCGAAGAAACTCCGCCCAGCGAACCGGTAGGATGACACCGCTGGGCTAATAGTTTCTGCACCAGCATTTGAGCTGCTCAAGATCCAAGTAGCTCCCAATTCCCTCCTCACCTCCTGCCAGCCCCCTGCACCAGCTTACCTCCTCCTGCTTGCCCCTTGCGTTCCACCAGCAAGCTCCTGCAATAGGATTGGGCTGTCAGGAATGAAGCAAGCTGTCTCCTAACAAGTTAGACCATAGTGTTGTTAATACTGGCTGCCAGCAGCTCTCCTGAGTTTCAGGCAGGGGTCTTTTTTCGGTCCTACCTGGAGATGTCAGAGATTGGACATCATGCCGAACACGTATGGTCTGGTATGGAAGGAGGTCCATCATGGGGGTGATGAAATGAGCTCTCGCACCTGGTGATGCAAATCTTAGTGTTGCCTCTGCCCAGAGTATAATCTTCCTCACTACCCTATGAATACAATTCACATGTTGCAACACTAATGAAGTCTTAGTCCTAAAATAGTGAGAAATTGTATGATCCATATAGCCACATATCGCCTGTAATATGACCAGTGGCGTAGCCAATGACAGTGTGACATCGCAGTTGTATATTTGTTTTATGGGTTTTTTGGTCATAACTTTTGATAGAATGAAGAGTTTGTTTCATTGCATTCTGATTGAAATTACCTTTCCAATTATTTATAACATTATGGTATCATTCATCCATACCAAGGTTCTTCGCCATTTTGGTCACTAGTGTCAAGCTCAGCTTGCTGCCCCCCTAAAGCTTCTTGCCCAGGGCAATTGCACGCCCCTGCCCTTTAGCTACGCCCCTGAATATCCTAAAGTGCGCTGGATTGGCGAGGCCGGCAGGCCTGTGCCAAATCCAACGCACCTTAGATGCACTGGGGAGCCTACCCGGGGCAAGAGCACATTCATCCCCTTGCCCCAGGGGAGGCTCCGGCTGTCCCATGGGCAGGCGCAGAACTGAGGAAGTCGCGTGGCCCAATTTGGGGTCATGTGGCTTCCGACAGGACCATGGATGTGGCATAAGAGCCGCATCTTGGCCCCGCCTCCTCCCTGGCCCAGCCTGCCCACTCCCTGCCCACCTCCCACCCAGAACTGCCTCCTTCCTGCCCTCCCTCCTCCCAAAACCTCCCCTGCACCAGCCGAGTTCCCTTGTATTGCCAATGCAGGGGTGCTGCACTGCACCCCCGCATCAATTCAACCACGTTGCGTTGACACTGTGTCAGGGCTAGGGTTGCCCTGCCCTCCATTATTCAAAGTATGACTTAAATATGATTGGCCCCTGACTTATCTACATCTGCCTTATTTATATTGCCATATGCCTAATCTCTGTCAGCCATATCATGCTGCATCAAATGAAAAAAGCTTATTGCGCTCCTCTAAGCATCAAGCTTATCTGTCTCTCTTCCTGTTATGTGGATTTCCTTATTTCAGCAAAATTGCCCTTAGAGAATCCCGAGAGTGTAGCTTCTGAGCATTTAATGTGCAATTGAGATTGCTCACAGACTGGCATGGGAGCAAGGCACTGAACATACATGGGGTTAAGGTCTGCAGCTCGGCAGGGTATTTCCTGCTATTGGGCAGTATTGGAGGAGTTTGTGTTGTTGTACTGCAATCAGCGGGGAATATTGTGTTGTTTTTGAAAGAATTGCTAAACCAGATGTTGAACGGAAGTTGAGCCGGAGGTTTTAGCTTACTGCAGGCGGGTAAACTCGTTTCCAGTGAATGATAGGATTTTATTTCAGTCTATTCAATTTTGCTGCTGTTAAGCTTACAGTAGAAATCTATTTGATGAAATAGTGGCCTTCTTCATATTCATATATATGAAGAGAGAATATATACAGTACATAAAGCAATTTCCAATGGCCATTTTTCTGAAAATCTCCCTGTTAGTGTTACACATTTATTTTAGCCAACTTTAATTTGATTAAGCAATCCAAAACAGGCAGGCACTGAAGATGATCCTTTTCCAAAGAGTTGTGAAAGAATGCTGGATATATCTGTCAGGAACAGATTAGACCTAATGAATTCGCCCACAATGCAAAGGGTGGATATCAATTACTGTGGAAGCCTCTGATTTTACGGGACCTAGTGTATTCAGCTGCCCAGAAGGCAAACATCTGCTGAGTATGTCTTCGTTGCCTTTAAATGACTAGGTTGGTGAGCCTGGGGCAAATGTGCAGAGAATGCCAGAAAATACAGTTCCGCTTCCACTGGAAATTCCATCTTGTGAATTTCTGGGTGTGTGCTTGTTTTGTAACACTAGTGGGTATTTGGATGGTGCCACAAAGTGGCAAATAGAAGATGTAATTCTGAAGATACTTATTCATCATATTTTCACATTTGTAAAGAAGACTGCAAAATGGCTAGATCCACAATTTTTTTTTTTAAAAAAAGAAATCCAATTTGCTTTTACATTTGTTTGAACAGCAGTATTCTCAGTTAAGAAAGCATGTCAGTCTAACTAAGATTATTATGAACCAAATTAAATAAAAATGAGAAATCTGGCAGGATTAGAAGGGAGGAGACAGCTCTTTGAGTCTCCGTGTCTCCAGCAATATAAGCTTGGATGTTTAGGTAAAGATTCTTGGGGTTTGAAAAGAGTTACCCACTGTATCTTGCCAAAGGCCCATCTAGTCCAGCTTCTGGTATCTCACAGAGGCCCACCAGATGCCTCAGGAAGCACACAGGACAACAAAATGCCTTCATCCTGTTGCCATTCCCTTGCACCTGGCAGTCTGAAGTAGCCTACTTCGAAAACAAGGAGGTTGCACATACCCACCATAGTTATAACCTGTGATGGACTTTTCTTCTAGAAATTTGTCCAATCCCCTTTTAAAAGCATCCAGGCCAAATGCCATCACCACATCCTATGGAAAGCAGTTCCACAGATTATCAGGTGGGTAAAAAAGTATTTTCTTTCATCTAACTCTGGAAATACTCAATTTTAGTGGATGTGCCCAGGTTCAGGTGTTGTGAGAGGGGGAAAAAGAACATCCCCCTTGATCTTTTGTCCAGATGGCAGACAGATCTCAGATCTTTCATACTGCACAAACAAGGACATTTGCTTCTTCCTGATGAACATTCAAGGGAACTCAGGGGTGTTGAGAATTCAGTTTAATGGTAATTTCTAGATAAAAAGTGAAGAGCAAAACTGAAGTAAGAACTACAAAAAGGTGTGGCTTAAAAAAAAGTGTTGGAACCCCTGTTCTGGATCAGGAAACCGTAATCCTGTTGCTTATGAATCTGTAATTAAATCAAGCCATTGAAATGTTAAGCAAATAATAATAGGTAATGAATGTTCTCATCTCTAACAGTGACAACTGTTTTACGGAGTGATAAAAAAATACTTCCCTATTTATGTCATGAAAGGAACAGTGAAAATCACTCTGCTGCCAAGGATTTTCCAGATCTGTAAATTTTATTTTACCAAGTGGAAAAAGAATAGCTGGCTCACCCTATTCTTCAGCTAATGTATTTTATTAGCGTATTTTAGCAACATGTGGCCGACTCCTGGGGCTGACTAGGTAAGAACAGTATTTTAGTCTTCCTAAAGAGGGCACTAGAATTCCATCAAAGAGCCAACCAGAACTGTGGAGAGGTATATCAGCAGCAGACATTTCAAGTCTCCAAAGAGAAATCTGCTTTAGCACATCCACCTCAGGAAAAAGGGAATTATTGCACTTAATTAAAATGTATTGACACCATATGTGACCCCACCTCTCCCATTTGACTTTATTAATGATATCAAAATTGAAGGCTTGTAAAGGCTTTTTAAAAATCTAGAACAGTATCTGCTCTAGTCACTGCATTTTCTCTGTTAATATTGACTAGTCCAAAATCAAAGAATCAGGGATGATTTCAACTGTTGTTAGTGTTGAAATTAACGAAAAGCAAAAAAGAAAAAAAAAAAGCACGGGGATCTATACAGAGTTTATCAACTGTGATCATTTTAAAGCCCACACACTTTTGGAATTGTAGTGAAGGAAACAACCTCATCTGGCAATAACAATAATAATAATAAACCCAACACCAAACATGTAAAATGAACATGCATAGGAGTTTAGGAGTTCATCCATCATGCACAGGAGTTTCATGACTGTATATTCTTGCGTGGGGATGGTTTTTTTGCTGATCAACACTGAATGCTAAATATTGAGAATTTCTACAGAAAACACTACATAAAACAAAATTTAGGTCAAAATGCAAAAAAACACAGCTTTTGCTTATTTTTGACACAGTTCTGAGGAATCCACAAATAATTTTCAGCAAGGGATCAGGAGGAGGAGTGGCAGAAACAGGAGGAAGCTTGCTTAAACTTGCATAAAATGCATGTTCACAGTGCATGCTGGGGCGACTTTAATGGAATGTGGAAGCAGTTTCTTGATGCTCCAAGCAGCAATCAGAGTGCAGCTTGGGAACATTTGAGCAGGTTATTTCGGGCTGGGGTGTGTGTGCCAGTGATTGCTTGCCTTTGTAGGGCCATTCACCCTTACTTATTGAACTGTAGAATTTGCAAAACAAGTTTAGATAAAAACACAACACTGCAATTTACTATTGTAATCCAGAAATTTTGGGGAAAATATCACCAAAAACCTTCACCCCATTCATGTTTACAGTTTGCATAGGGACTTTACATACTGCCTAGTGAATGAGAAAGGGATCTGCTAACATGTTTCCATGCCTTCCACTTACATGCGCCCGTATCCATTCATCCATTGGGTCATTGTCGCCCCGAGCCGCGCAGCTGGCCCTCCCCCCCCGTCGCCGGGCCTTACCTGAGGGTGTTGGAGGATGGCAGGACGACGGGGGAGAACTCCGTGGGGCGCGCGGAGCGGCCGCCGAAGGGCGGCGAGCCGGCTAGCGGCCGCTCCGCAGCTGGGAGCCGCGCCAGATTGAGGGAGCGCGCAGGTGCGTCCCTACTCCCGTCCCCGGCCTAGTCTCGCGAGATCTCGTCGCCCAAGTCTCGCGAGACTTGATGAACGAGATCTCGCCCAGGGGGGAGGAGGCCCCGCCCCCGGGACCAAGGCTCATAAGGAGCTTGGCCGGGGAGGCGTGCGGTCGCTCCTTGGGGCCAGGCGAAGGTCTGGCTTACGAGGAGACCGCGGGGACTGGCCATCCTCCTCCCCGTACAACCTCCGTGGGGGGTGCCCCTGAGCACCGAGGGGAGGCCAGACAAGCCCCCCTCGGTGGGGCCCCCTTTGGGTACAGCCCCAGGCCGGGTCTTCTGGGGCGATCCCCCATTGGCCGGGGCTGGTTCCCTGCTCCCCCCCCCTTACTTGGTGGTCAACCCCGGGCCGTGGGAAAGGGAGGTGGCCACCAGACGGGAGTGGGAACAACCACATCCGCCAGCCGA
Source organism: Lerista edwardsae (assembly GCA_029204185.1). Taxonomy (NCBI): domain Eukaryota; kingdom Metazoa; phylum Chordata; class Lepidosauria; order Squamata; family Scincidae; genus Lerista; species Lerista edwardsae. The sequence continues at coordinate 900,614 of JAJKFI010000064.1, forward strand.
CGCCACAGAGGGCGAGGGGCACAGACTGCCCGGACAGGGGGGCAACGCCTCACCCCCAGGCGGGGGGAACCCCTCGAGGGAGCAACAGACAGGACACCATTACCTTCCCTGTTTATCTACTCACATAGGGTAGGGAAGTGGTCTGTATTTATCTACTTGCATTTTTACATGCTTTCGAACTGCCAGGTTGGCAGGATTCAGCTGGCGTTTTGTCCAAGGACAAGCTTCCGTGCTCATGTGGCTGGCATGACTATACGCCAAGGCGCCCAGAACACCATTACCTTCCCTGTTTATCTACTCACATAGGGTAGGGAAGTGGTCTGTATTTATCTACTTGCATTTTTACATGCTTTCGAACTGCCAGGTTGGCAGGATTCAGAGAGTTAATAGAAGCCAAATTGGTAGAATTATCTAGTGGCAAAAGCATGCATAACCTCCCCTAAAGTAAAGTGCCTAGCATGAGCCAGGCTGACCTGATAGCACTCTTTCCCAAAAGAATAAAATTTTTCCTTGGGACATCTGAAGAGGACATGGATAATTAGTTTGGCTGCCCTCACTGAAGTTTATGGACTGATGCAGTACGTGTGCTTAAAGGGTCAGGGCTGTGGTTAGAATAGTAGGCTTTTGTGCATGTTGAGACCAAAGGTACAGTATATGTTGAGTGTTTCAGCTATTAGATATTCAGATGGTTGGAGTAGTGACAGGAGAGTCCTGTGGAGACTTGCACGATGAGTTTTCTACCAATAATCTAGTTACCAATTTTAGTAAGTGTTGGGTTGCAGTATACATAGAGGCTTATTTTAAAAGGAGGCCTAGAAGGGGACTGAGAAGCTAAGGGAAGGGCCCATTCATATCCTTTCCCATGCTGGGGGGGGGGGGGGCAAGAAGGCAATCAGAGGAAAGGGAAAATATTTTTCCTCACCCCTCCATCACCCCTCCATCACCAACGGGTTTTCTCAGACCTGTGCCAGCTCTTAAGCTTAAGCCCAGGCACAAGCTTCTGGCAGAAGCCAGAAGTAGGTGAATGGGGGCACAATCCTGACCTGGAGTTAGGCCGTCATAGTTAGGCCAGCAAAGTTTGGCTGGCACAAGGGGCACCGTTGTGATGTCCAGCTCGGGGGCCGAACTGATGTCCTGGACTGGGAAGGGCTGGGGGCGGCCTGTGGGTCCTTAGAGGGTCCAAACGGCACAAATAATCCTTCGCAGCCCTTGGGGGTCTTTTCACAGCCGCCTTTATTCGGGTCAATGCCTTCACATTCATCGGGCCCTGTTACTTCACAGGGTCCTGGGATAGTTCACAAAGATTGGCGTCGGCCCCCTGTCCCCGAAACCCCCGTCTCTCCCGGCCATCTCTTTGGCCCATGGGGTGGTCCAAGGGGGTGTTGGCTTCTCGGAGGCGGCCTGGTGGGTGTGCCCTGGGCCTATGCTGCCTGGGGGAGCCTCCTTAGTTAGGGTTCGGCGTTGCCACGGGATCGCAGTCACCCATGGTAGGGTCGTTGATTGGGGGGCTGGACTCCGCCCTACCGTGTTCCAGATTTGTCCTGGGGTCCTCCCGGGTGCAGGCACTCCCTGGTCTCGGCCTCGATCCCGAGTCCATGCTGAGTCCCGGACGTGTACCCTCGCGGGGCAATGGGGTGTCCCTCCAACCCCTTCCAGGAGTGGGCCTGGTAGCCCGTAAGGGGAGGGAGATCCGCAACCTCCCTGGGCCACCCCCTCCTTGGCCTTCCAACTAGAGACAGCGCGACCTCTCCCCAGCGTGGCTGGGCTCCTTATGAGCTGCCCAGCCAGCTGGTCAGGCCCCACTCCTTCCTGTGAGGGCGGGACTTTCCCTGGGACTTCAGGGCTGACATCATGGGCTGTTTCATTGTCAGCATCTGTGCCGGCTGGTTGAAGCCTTGAGAGGCCTCAGCTCGGCCTGCTTTTTCCTGGTCCAGCCTACTCCAGCCTCTGTCCTGGCAACCCAGGGAGAGGCCTTGCCTATGGCCCCTTGATGGCCTCGATCCGGCACTTCGGTCGTTCCTGGGACCCCCGAGGTGACAACCATAAAATTATGTTTGGACCACTCTCGGAGGGGCTAGCACACAGATGTGTGCCATCCTCCCTGACTCCAAGAGTGGTCCAAATATGCTTTATGGTGACCCTTGTGCTGGGCAAACTTTGCTGGCCTAACTCCAGGTTAGGATTGCACCCTGGGGGTGTTTTGACTTTTGCTTCAGAAAAGACAGCAACCATCTTTTCTGGTGCAGCATCACCTGCACTAGGTGCTACCCATTTCCACCTCTAACATATGTACCTGCCCCCATTTTATCCATCCCTTGCCCTGTTCTGCCCACCCTGCCAACCTACTGTGATGGTGGGCCTTCTCCTTTCTGCCACAATGGACAGGGCCTCCGTGGCATCTGTGGCAGTGGTCCAGAAGCACATGTGCTTTTCCAGACAGGCACTTGTGACTCTGTAAAGCACATTCTATCTCTGGAACACTAGTTTGAACATTGGATTGGGAAGTTAGGCTGCTAGCCTGATAATCAGGATCACCGGAGTATCATTCATCACCAGGATCATAGAGCTAGAAGACACCATACAAACCAGCACCTTGCTGTACAGCAGAATTGAGATGGTGTTTTAAAAGGGTCCAGAGTGGCTCTCTGTGTTTACCTGGAATTTTGATGAGAACTGAAATTTGTTATATAAGGTAATGAGATGACCATGAAGTCACAGCATAATCCTATGCATGCTTATACATACGTAAATTCTCCGTATTCAGTGCTACTTCCCAGGAAAATGTGCATATGATTGCCATCTTAGTGGAGTTGGACAATTGTCACAATTTTTTTTTATCATTTTCATTTACCTTTTTAAATTGCTTATTTGCTATTCCTACATGTTTTGTCATGTTTGTATAATCCCCCCACAAGGCTTCATAGACCAAATCCTCAATCCAGATGACAGTGTGACCCAGACCGAGATTAGGACTATCTGGGGGTAGCTCCACTGAGAACAATGACATTCATTTTAGAGTAACCATGCAAAGGCTTGTACTGTAGGAGTACCATGCCAGAATGACTCAAAGAAGTGAGCCAAGGTACACAGGAAGGCAAATTAACACTAACTGAACGTTCAGACTTCTTAGACCTCAGGGGAAAGTCCTTCATGACTCATTGAAACCAAACTTCTTCAAATGAGTCTCAGGGTTGTTGTAGAACTGTTCTTGGATCACAGTGCGCATGTGGTAGGGCGATGTCACTGCACCTCACAGCACAGCCATCCCGTCCCCGTGCGTTGCCCAACCACACCTCCCCGTGATTGGAATCCCTCCATTTAAGAGCGATCCGAGTGCAAGGCACAGCGGTAGAAGGACCGAAAAGCTTGTGAGTCTTCCTCTCTGCTGCGCCCTGCCGCATCCATGCCCAACACACTCAATGCAGCCCCTTGGAGACCTGGGCTACGGCCTGATCCATTCGCGCCATGGCATGGCTCTCTGAGGGGCTGATTTGCAATGCAGCCCTCCCCCCCCCGGCTTCAGACAGGTGTGCTGCTCACGGCACCCGCTTCCAAGGCCAGGGCGGGAGAGCAAGTGAGCTTCTTCCCACCTTGAGAAGGAGCTCATTGGCTGGATCACGCTGCCCTCAGCTCAGCCTGTTCATTGCTGGGCCAGGCGCGTTCCCAGCCCAGCACCAAACATGGGGGCACTGCACAATTAGGGGGTGCCCAACATTGTGGGTGCTGAGCACCCATTTCAAAATTATTGGGGGTGCTGACAGCATAGCACGCACAGAGTTGGCACCCCTGGCTCCTGTCCACATTCTTCTGTGCCTGCAAAACAGCAGGCACAGATCCGGGCAGGCCCATAGGGGCGACTGGAGCATATGCGGGTGCAAGGGGAAAATCTCCCCTTGTTCTGCACATTGCTGCTGCTGCCTCCTAATGGGCTTAGGATACAGCCCTGTTATATTGGCCTTACTATGTCGGCCTTACTTAATATTGGGCTGCAGGTTGTTGTTGTTCTTGTTTAATGCAGTTCCGTTCCACCACTGTGCATTGTTCATGTTTATTGTTTCCTGATGCTCCAGACAAAAGCTATTTTTTTCCACATTCTCTGAAATATTCCTGATTCACTGCAAATGGAAAGTAACACAAAGGTGAGCTACCACATCTGAATACATAGACATGACAGTGGAATGAAGAGGAAGAGTTAATTAGGAACTAGAGAACTTTTTCTGGAAGACAGAACTTGTACCAGAAGCATACGATTCATTTAACCAAGACAGCCTCAGACTGTGGTCATGCAAAACTTCAAAAATAGTTGAGAAGCACTTGAATGAAAGTCAAAGGAAAAACTGATATATACAGAGAAGTATAGAGTTTGGGTCAAGACATTCCTTGGGGGGTTAAGCAGACAGATGAGAAATTATATCCTATAATGAGGATGGCTGGAAGCTGATGAAATTCAGATCAACGATAGCGATCAGCACTCAGAATTAAAATAAGCTCAGTATAAAAAGACATACAATGGTAAACAGTTAATTGCACATGCATAAAAAGGCTTTCTGAATTCATGGGCTCGTATTTCTTAGCAGCTGTCCTGGTGGTAATTACAGACTTGTAGATGTGTTGGTATCGGCAGCCATTCTTTTGCAAGATCCGGGACACAATCCTAACGTGGAGTTAGGCTGGCACAGTTATGCCAACAAATTTGACTGGCACAAGGGACACTGTAGTGTATGTTTGGATCACTCTCAGAGTTAGGGAGGATGGTGCACATCTGTGTGCTGGCCTGACTGACTCCGATAGTGGTCCAAATGCACTTTACGGTGTCCCTTGTGCCGGCCAAACTTTGCTGGCCTAACTGTGCCGGCCTAACTCCAGGTCAGGATTGCACTCCCAGTATTAATACCATTTTATATGCATTCTGAGTGAACAAATGTGTGTGTTGGGATAGAGATAGTCCACAGCTTCAAACACACATGAAACAGTTCCCTTGTTTCCTGTCATATGGCTGCAGTGTAAGACAGTGGCTTCAGAAGGGGCGGGACACATCTCCCAGTAATGTCAGTGTGTGTGTGTGTGTGTGTGTGTGTGTGTGTGTGTGTGCGATACACCACCACCCAAATGCCTTCCTTTGACAATTTTCACACACCCACTGCTCATCGTGTTTTTGCAACTTGCCAGCAAGAATACAAAGTGACCGCAGCTAAAACAGCCTGAAGATTGCTGAGGGGAGGTGGTTCAGAGATGGGCGTACGCATTTAAACCAGCAGAAAAGCCTGGAAGGTTGGGGGCATCATTACGTCACTCCTGAACTTCCAGAATGCTGAGATGCAGCAGTTAAGTGCTGTCCTGGGTGCTGTTCTCCACAAGGGTGTCTCTGGTGGTAGAAGTTGGATCTGCTCTGGATCTGCTTTTCTATGCAGCAATTAAAAACAACATGAGTCCTGTCCTCCCACTGCAGTGGCTTTCAAACTTTGTTCTAGGGAAATCTGAGGTTACTTGGATGTTTCAGAGGTCAGGATCCTATTTGGGGGAAGAAAATTATTGTGAGCCCTTTTGGGACAGGGAGCCATTTAACCGGGTTGTTGTTGTTGTTGTTGTTGTTTTTTGCCTATAAACCACTTTGTGAACTTCTTGTTGAAAAGCGGTATATAAATACTGTTGGTTGGTTGGTTGGTTGGTTGGTTGGTTGGTTGGTTGGTTGGTT
>JAJKFI010000064.1:915480-931097 GCA_029204185.1 Lerista edwardsae
GTGGATGGCACACATCTGTGTGCTGGTCTCTTGACTCAGAGAGTGGTCTAAACATACTATACACTGTCCCTTGTGCCAGCCAAACTTTGTTGGCTTAAGTGTGCCAGCCTAACTCCAGATTAGAATTGCTCTCTAAACCTGATGTCTACTATCTGCAAAGCACATGCTACTCCACTACTGAGCTATGGCCTCTTCCAAAATAATATGATTATTCTTCCCTTGTATTACACTTTTTTTGTTAGGAATGTTTGGGGAAGGAACCTATCAATGACCTTTGAACCCATGCTCTATAGTCAAATGATGGCTGCCTTCCAAGGGTCAAAATAGATGTGATGGCAGGAAATTCATGTGTTGGGATCAGTTTACTGCTGAATCTCTTGGGAGCAATGGTAAGGTTGGAAGGGATGTAAAGCATAGCATTAGTAGGAGAGAGAGCTGAACCCTGTTCTTGCCAGTGGCTCCCCTTTTTTGAACCATGTTACTCACAGTAGAGCTCTGTGACTGGAATTAAGAGGGAAATTATCATGGCAAAACAATGCCAACAAGCTTTTGGGGACAAAAGCATAGGGTGAATGCTGCCCACTCATGCCCCTTTCTATCTCTTTCCCCCTTTGTAGGAATTCAGCACAAATCAGGTTGGTTCATGCCACGTCACATCTATTTTCAGCCTAAGTGTTTCTGAATTGGAAATAAAGCTGCAAAGCTCGATGAACCGGTCACCCATCAAAAGAGGTATGGTTCAAGTTGGGTTCCCATCAGCTGGCTGTGACATGGGCCACTATGACCTGCCATGCACCATTTATGAACCATTAAAAATGATGAAGGAGGAAGTCTGATATTTGAACTGCAGGAAATAGTCATAGGGGCAGAGTTGGAAAAGGGGAAAAGTTGCCAAAATGTATTAGTCTGAGGTAAAGTTTCACTGAATCCTCAGTCAAATGCAGACTGCCTGTTCTCCAAACACGTACACGCAATTTGGAACCTCCTTCATGTTTTTAATGAGCTGCAATTATTGTTGCAGGAGGTTTTTTTTTTTTTTTTAAATGAAATGCTCAAAGGAACTGAGGTATTTTCCACAGCTGCCACAGGCAGTTTTGTGTTAAAATTAAGTCTGGTCAGACTGAAAGAGAGAGAGCTGATCCACTGCTCCTCAGAAGAGGTGCACATCCATTTAAGTTGGATGAGCCTAACTGTGCAATCCAAACCGGCTGTCGCAAACACACCATAAAATATATTTGTGCCAGTTTGGGAGGAGATCGGCCAGCGCATGGACATGTGCTGGACTCTCTGCCTGGCTCCCAGGTCCAGAGGCCTGAAGGTAAAGCCAGTCTTACAAAGCCAGCACAGGCAGAGGCAGATCTAAGGGAGGGCAAAACTCTAAGTTTTGCAAGAAGCCTTACCTTGCAGTGGCAATCACTCCTCTCCTGCACCGTTTTAGCCAATCCTCACAGGGAAAAGCAACATCTTGGTGTTGCTTACTGGCTACAGCAGCAAGGGAGAGGAGCGATTTACATGACAGGGTAAGGCTCCTTGCAACACTTAGAGCTTTGCCCTCCCTGTAGAGACACCACTGATCGCGCTCGAAGATGATTATCCCAACCATAACCCTACCTTCACGTTTTGAAAATAAAAATATGATACCATTTTTAAACATCCCTAGAATTCAGCTAAATATTACTATTATTATTGCTGTGTTGACGATGGAAGGTTTAAGAGTGAATTAATCATGTTAGAATACAGTTGCTAATCCTGGCTTTAATACAGTAGTATGTTCTGTAGCTGTGTTTTCTATGGGTTACCCAATGAAGACCATGACAAATGGTGCCAATTCTATTTGTAATCCAGACATTTTTATTCCTTAGGTCACTTTCTGGGGAAAAAGACCACACCTCCTCCCCTCCCCAACTTCAGTATTACACTGTCCATTGAGCTCTTCCTAAATGTCAAGAGAGAATCTAAAAATGTATACATGCAAGTACAAATGACAAAGTGGGGAAGATATTTTTTTCATGAACATTGAAAAGAAGCCATAACTTTTCTGGGTTCTTTCTCCAAGGGTTTGTAGGTCTCTAGTGATAAATGGGCTGAATGCATCACTGGGTATTAATTTAATGACATGCTTCTTTGCAATGGTTGCTTGTAATTATAGGATCAGAGGTGGAACGTATACAAATTTGGATATATTTTAAGGGAGTAGAATTGGCTTTATTTATAGAAAGTAAGATGCTGTGAAAACACCTTTGAAAACTGTTTTTTTTTTCTGTCTAAGTATGGGTTTCTTCCTGGGTGTAAGTGCAATCGTGGACATGTAATTACATCTTGCATTTTATAAGCCAAATATTTGAATTCATGCTAATATATTTGCTCTTCAGTTCATGGTAGATGTGGCCTGTGTACAAAACACTTTGCATTTGGAAAGGGTGGTCTAAAATGAAATAAAATACTTTTTTAATATGTTGACAGTCAGATGTAGTAGATGATTATTTCAATGGGGAAAGGGAAAAGGGATGCCATGGGAAAGATTAACTCCTGCTACTGCATAGTGAAGAAAACTAAAATATAAGGAAGCCTGTGGCTCTCAGTTGCATCAAATTTGCATGCTAGTGGATGACGCTGACTCATCCAAGGGCTATCTGGACATTGATTACATGTTACCTTTTCCAACCAGAAACTATTTAAGGGTGCAATCCTAACTTGGAGTTAGGCTGGCACAGTTTTCAAAGTTTGGCTGGCACAAGGGCCACCGTAAGGCACGCTTTGACCACTCTCAGAGTCAGGGAGGATGGCGCATGTCTGTGTGCTGGCCTCTCCGAGAATGGCCAAACATACTTTATAGTGTCCCTTGTGCTGGCCAAACATTGCTGGCCTAACTGTGCCAGCCTAATTCTAGGTTAGGTTTGAGCTCTGAGACATCATAAGTATGATGTTGGTATTATGGAGCAGAGTCAAAAAGAAATGAGTTATAGCAGTGGTTCCCAAAATGTGGGCTGGGATCCACCAGTGGGTCACGAGCCAATTTCAAGTAGGTTGTGAATCACCTACAGCAGCCATATTGAAAATATGGGAAGATGGGATGCTGGAAACGGGGAAGAGATGTGTGATTATTTTGCTTCTGTTAAGGTTGTAAATAGGTTTTTTTCATACTGATTCGCTTTGTGATTGCAAAATGGCTGAGAAACAACCAAACATATTGTGGCATTCTCAGGAAAGCAGCAGGCTCTGGCATCACAACAATGGCACTTCCGGCAATGACAGCACTTCCGGTGGGTCAGATTGTCATTCCAAAAATTGTTTCCTGGTGCTGAAAAGTTTGAGACCCACTGAGCTGTAGGATTCTGGCAAAAATGGCTTTTGTTCCAACAAATGTTCACCTAGCAGCCCATGAAGATAAGTCACAGGAGATAAGTCAATTTTCATATGAGCATCTATGTGAGATGGATGGCAAGGAATTCGACCTCCATAAGACAAGAGAATTTTGCAGTGATGGATCCAGGAAATCTCAAGCCGTACAGGAGAGGTGGGGGCAATCCTAACCTGGAGTTAGACTGGCACACTTAGGCCAGCACAGTTTGGCCAGCACAAGGGACACCATAAAGTATGTTTGGACCACTCATGGAGTCAGAGAGGCCAGCACACAGACATGTGCCATCCTTCCTGACTCCAAGAGTGATCCAAACGTGCTTTATGGTGTCCCTTGTGCCAGCCAATCTTTGCTGGCCTAATTGTACTGGCGTAACTCCAGGTTAGGATTGTGGAGAGAGAGAGAGAGAGAGAGAGAGAGAGAGAGAGAGAGAGAGAGAGGCTAAGGCTGGATCACACTCAAATGAAATCTTGTTGGGGGAAAATAAATCTCTCTGCTGGATGTCTTTCAGGTATACCAGGATTGAGCTAGAATTTCCTCGTGGCACTTGTACTTGGAACTGATGTGTGACACGGCTTACACCCAGGCTTGTGAGCCGTCATTCTGAACAGAAGACATGTTCACGTTAGAGCCAACATTGCAAACATTTTTGCCAAGGACAAGAGTGTAGTGTCCACCTGGCGTCTTAACCCTGTAGGTGCTGAAACGTAAGCCACAACCTGATGATCATGTCATGGATTCGCCCCCAAGAAGAGATGAATGGAGCTACTATATGATCTTGAATGCTGGAAGTGTGCAACACTTTCCCCCGACAGGGTTAATATTTGTAAAGCACAGGAAGGCAATTATAATACAGGCTACTGCCAGTTCTTAAGGAGTTTGTCTGGTTAGATGCAGTCTCATTCATTTAGTGACTTTGAAGCCTAAAAAGAGTAGAGGATCGAAATTGCGTTCAGAAAGGGATACTGTTTACCTAAAGCTACTGCAGCGTAAAGCTACTTGTAGAATACACAAGCTGAATTCAGATAACGTCGTTTCTCTGTCCTTGTGTGAAGTGCTGTCAACCTACTAAAGATTTCAGTCAAGCTCTGGACTTGCTTTTAAATGATTGCCTGGTTAAATAAACATTGAGGTATATCACAGTCATATAATGACTGACTGCTTAAAACAAATATCACACTCAGATGATTATATACTCTCCTAATCACAACCTGCAGACAAATGATTTGGAAATCAGTGATAGAACTTCTGGTTTCTCCTGAGATAGGATTTCACAGTTTGTGAAATTATGACAGAGGCAAAACAATGTGGAATGTGACCCTTTAACATGGGATGGGGATCCCAAATTCTTTTGTTTTCAGGGAAAGTCAACTTAAAGAATATTTTGTCCTACAAAAGAAAGCATTACTGGTGGTCCATGTAATCTAGCTTTGAAGGTCAGGCAGAACACAACGCAAGCTGCTAAAAACCAGAGCAAAACTATTTGGCGATGTTATGGCCCAATCCTATCAGTGTGGTAAACTGGGGAGGGACAGTGAGGGACAGCACAAGCTGCCATTGTGGCAACCTCTTTGCAAGTCTGCTGACAGCTGCCACTGGCACAAGGCCCACGTACCACGTATAGCACCCCAGAGATACTGACATATTCTGGCCAGCAGAGAAATACATTCAGGGGCAAATTGAGATGGGATGAGCAGATCTCAGCAGCAGCAGTGCTGACCAGATTTGATGCCCTCATCCCATCATGGACACCACCCCCCAGAAAGCTCCTTAAGGTTATGTCAACAAAAGCATGGGTGTAGCTTTGAGTAGTCCTATAAGAGACAATGGAGTGGCCAAGGAGAGATGTTAAATTTGTATTTACAATCAGATTTCATTATCTGCTAGAGTTAGGCTCCTGGAAATCATTGTGGATAGTGAATTTGTAGGTAATGAACCATTGATACTATGGGGAAAATGGGGTTAGGTGCAAGGAGTACCTTACCTGCCATCAGAAGAATCCAGCAGAGCCCCTCAGGAAGCCAGCAGAGTACAGCAGGAAGTGCCAAAAGATCTCTGAATGCCGCAGAGACCTTCCAGAACTGCAAGGATCTTCAGAATGGCATCTGTAACCAGCATGGACCCCTTAAACATGGCCGGCGGATGCTTCTGTCAGCCATTTTAAAAGGATCAATGCTGGTCGCAGGTGCCATTTTGAAGGTCCCTGCAGCCTCTGGAAGGTCTCTGCATGGTGGTTAATGAGGACAAAGGCGCAGACAACAAGGTAGGTATGGCCCAAATAGTTACCCTTTTCCTAATGGCTCTGTTGTGGATGTGTTTTTTGTTTTGCTTTGTTTTTTAAATGATTTTACTTCTTGCTGTTATACATTGTACTTTTTTATTATGGAGCTACCTTGGGCATTTGTTTCAGCATGGGAAAGGCAGGGGTGTTTTTTTCCTAAATAAAATAAAATAAAATAAAATAAATGTTGCTGCTTGCAGAAAACGACCAGTATGCTCTGTATATAGTGGAGGATTTAATCTGTCTCTTTAGCATTTTCCAGGAAAAACTGTGGCCTGCATCTTGACCCCCATATCTCTGTTGCAATGTGACGTCCTCAACCCGCAACACTCACTTCCACATCCGCCAGCTTTCTGCTGTCAGTGGGTAGACCCCATCCCTGCAGCAGTTACTGGCACCTTGTTTCCCTGCCAACAGAAGCCCCGCCTCCTTCCTAGGAAAGGGCAGCCACAAACACTAGTCTCACAGCCCTGATACTTGGCTGTTGGTTCAGGCAGAGGATCATGTCAGGCTGCCCTACCTTGGACAGGCTGCAAATGAGCAAATGAGGAAGCAAGCGCATCAGCAGGCACACAGTTTCCCTGTCATCCTTCTCCTCACTCTCAAATCTATCAAGCCAGGGTAAAAAAGCTTAGATTATGTTCAGCGAACCATTCACCATGCAAGGAGGACTTTAATCCTTCCCAAGAGGTCCATATATTTTATTTTCAAGAGTGGGAGGAACGAAACCTAAATCTGGCCTAAATTGATCTCTGAAAGGAAAGTGCTTTGTGGCAGTGACCGTAATCGCCAAGCTGGCGATCAGAGATGAAAATCAAAACTGAGATAACGGGAGCTGCCCAAACCTATTGAGTTACTTATTGATTGATTGGCAAATTTGAGACTGTCAAGTCCCCCAAATTGTTTGCCAGGTCGACTCATGAGCTGTGGGTTGTTTTTTTTCTTGTGACATTTTCATCTATCCAAACAAGAAGTTTCTTTTCTGAGTGAGCAGGATAAAATATCAGAGCGTGCAAAGTGACTGGCTGCTATATTTAACTCAGACAAACACATAACAAATCACTATTCTGCAGTGAGGAGGCACACCTCATAGGCTGTATTTTTTCTTCTTCTTGAGGCCTGGATGGAAGACCACAGCCCTCTAAATAATCCTCCAGAAATAGACCAATGAAATGTTCTCTCTGACAACAGACACAGTATTATACCTGCAGCTGGTAAATGTTTCCACTGTCGAACCACCTTTCCTTTTCATTTCCAGTAAAAATTTGGTCCCGAGGGGAACAGTCAGCAGTTAGGGTTTTAATTACTTTTCGGCAGCAGAGGAGAATTGAGAGTAGCAATTACATATATGTTTCTCCTTTTTTTTCTTCCTTTGGGGAGAAAAGAGAAAAACTCACTAGCAAATGAAACAGACCAGCCTTCTATCTCATTAGACCCTGATTGCCAAATGGCCCTGAATCATCACACTAAAGGCCACAAACAGACTCACTTTGAAAGCAATCAAATTGCCTTTGAAATTAAGACAGGTATGCCACCTCTGCTATGGACTCATATTGTAGCCTTAAAAATGTACCACTTCTATTGCCCTGATATTTCCCTTATACTGATAATTTCCTTTATTTGCGCATTGCAGAGTACCATCCTAAACTGGAGTTAGGCCAGCATAAACTAAGCCAGCAAAGTTTGGCCAGCCCAAGGTGCGTTTGGACCACTCTTGGAATCAGGGAGGATGACTCACATCTGTGTGCTGGCCGAGAGTGGTCCAAACATACTTTACGGTGTCCCTTGTGCTGGCCAAACGTTGCTGGTTTACTTTATGCCAGCCTGATTCAGTTTAGGATTGTGTCCACAGTCAGGGAGGAAAAAAAATCTATTTTGTGTAAGTAGTTTGTTCAGCAGCTCATGCAATCTAATAGCTATCATATTAGTCATTGTATTAGTTGATAAAATAATCGTTAAGACACTTTCTGATTATATCTCTAGTAATAAGTCTATCTTAATATTTGCCTATTTTTACTGAATGCCATTTTTAGCATGCAATCCTAACCTGGAGTTAGGCTGGCACAGTTAGGCCAGCAAAGTTTGGCTGGCACAAGGGACACTGTAAAATATGTTTGGACCACTCTCAGAATCAGAGGCCAGCACACAGATGTCCAAACGCACTTTATGGTGGCCCTTGTGCCAGCCGAACTTTGCTGGCCTAACTGTCCCGGACTAACTCCAGGTTAGGATTGTGCCAATAGGTGAGTCAGATTGCTTTATTAAGATACTTGCTTTGGTTTTTAGATAATATACCCTGCAGCCATTAGAATATCTGCTGTATCCCATATCAGGTTCAAAAATAGTATCAGATACATAGAAATGAATATCTTAGACCACCGTTTTCAACTGAGTACTGATCCACAACTGACAGCACAATCCTAGTGCGCCCCTTGCATTGATGCGACATCATCGCATTGATGCAAGGGGCGGAGTGCCAGTGCACGAGCACCGAGCAGCACCCCCATGTTGACGCTGAAGCTCTGAAGCCAACGCTTCAAAGTGCCGACGGAGAGCCTCCCTTGCGCCAACCGAAGATGGTTGGCACAAGGGATTCTCTGTCCTGTTTCGGGACGGTGATTTGTGGGAGTGGGGAGGCAGGAAGCAAGACTTGGGCAGGACCTGGGCAGGCTTGGAAGGCTCCAGCCCTTCCTAAACAGCGCTGGATTTGGCGTTGGCCGGCCGGCCTCGCTAATCCAACGCTGATTAGGATTGCGCCCTGAGTTGTGCTAGAAGCAACTTCAGAATGGTCTTTTCCTTTTTATTTAAGGATCTTTTTAAAAGAGATTTTTAAAATATGCATATGCATAAGCACAAAATTAAATGTGGGCTCTATTTTTCATTGTTGGGATTAACGTTGGGTTTTCAAAGCTTGAAGACTGCTATTTTGCTGAGTCAGCCATTGCCTAATCAGGGAGTCCCCAACCTTCCCCATCAGATCACTGTTTCCTAGCTTCTTGCCCATTTCTCTTGCCAGGCCATGGTCAAACTATGTCCCCACATTTGCAGTCCTCTATGTCTAGATGTTTCTCAAAATTCCTACCTTGATTCACACTTTAACATTGCCAGCTGGCTCCCTCCAAAAGGTAAGGCCATTCTAACTGCTTCACGCTTTAAGGTCGCAATCCTTACCTGCCTTGTGCTGGCCAACAAGTGTCACAAAGACACATCCAGAGGCAAGTAAGTCCGACCTAGGGAGGCCAGCACAGGGGTTGGGAGGGGGGGAAGTGGAACAAGGTGGAGGGAAAGCAGGGGTGGGTAGGACCATGGGTGGGCCAGCCCAGAAGGGGGGTGGAGCCAGGAGCCAGCACTTAGGCTGGATCCTAACCTCTGTCCCTTGCCCGGTCAGCCCTGTTCCAGGTTGCTTGGATTTGCACCATCGAAATTGGTGGTGCAGATCTGAGTAGCCCCGTTTGGACCAGTGATGCATTACCCAGGGGAAGGGAAAAGATTCCCCTGCACTGGGTTGCACCACAGCCAGTCCCAGCCCTGTACTGGATATGGGGCAGGCCAGCTGGCCTCCCTATTCCATCAGACAGAAAGAAGATCCAGTCAGCCAAAGCATGGGCTCACTTTTGAACTCTCAGAATAAGAGTGCTTCTGCTAAGCACTCATTTAGGATTTGGAAAATATATCCGATTCCCTGAGCATGCGTCACAAGCAGCTTCAGGATTTTGGGTCTAAATCACAAAACAGCTAAGTGTCAAATTCTGGGGGAAAGGCATAGATCAAGGAAGGCCACAGCTAACCCTACAAAAATATAATCAGCCATTCAATGACGGTGCTTGCGGATTAGCAGGCTCTGTCTCTGACTCCAAGCATTTGGATGCCTGGCCCTCCTTGGCATCCACTTGTACGTATAAGGAACCCATTTAGGGATTCAGGGATCGTACATGGATTGAAGCCTCCCTCCTGTGGGAGTTCATTGAGTGCATTGCCAATAACATCTGCACAGAGCTTATTGTAAAACTGTGATGAATCTACCTGGTCTCTAACAGTCCCTAGTTACTAAACATCCAGTTCTAATGCAGGGAAGCTCCCTTTACTTAAGCAGGCAAGATTACAAGGCCTGATTGCTTTTGACCAGTAACATATTTTGCACTTGTTCTTCTCAAGCTTCAAAACCTAAAAAGTGTGCCAAAGAGGACCAGGCACCATTATTTCCCCAAAAGTCAATGATTCATTACCGTACAAAGACCTGTGGTTTCAGCATCTGTGGGGGTTTCATTAATGCAACCCCAGTGGATGCTGAGACACAACCTGTAACATGAAGCAGGTGTAGACTCCACTCATGCTATGGGCCAAGTGGGCACCATGACATAATATAATGGAGAGCTAAGTACACACTGCCTCCACCACACCATAGTCCCAAAAGGATTAGATCTACTTAGATCTGCATCAGCTCTTTGGCTTGTGCACGTTTGAGTTGGGCCCCAGAAAGGAGCATTTGAGATCACTGCCACCAATATCTACCCCCTGGCCTCCCTGAAATGCCCCTGGTTGGCCGTGGTCCCCACTCAACCCCCCCTAACCCTGATCCTCCCCTCCATGCTCATGGCTCATCACACAGCCAACTTACCAGCACCAGTCATGGCAGGATGCACCAGTGGTGCGGTCACCATCACCAGTCGTTCATGCTGGCAGCCTTGTTCTCTGCGCTGTCATTGTGGCTCCAGAGCCAGTGGCTTGGGCCCCCATCAGTGGAACACAAGTTCCATCAGGATTGGGCCATCAATCCTGTCTCCCCTTCACTGCCTTTTTTCCAAACACTGCCCAAAACATGGTAGTCTTTCCTTAGGAGAAAAGCTAGTAGCCTTTCCAGGCTGTGAACACAATGCAGAGGCTCCTCCTCTTCATTGTGCCTGCCTCCTAGAAGGGCTACGATGGCAAGGGAGAGGAGAAGTTACACAGCAAGGTAAGGCACCTTGCAAAACGTAGCGCCCCGCCTCCCATATAGGGATGCTTCTGACTCGCTGTATTTCTTTAGACATTGCATAGGAATAATGCTATGGGTATCCCTTCCAAGGAAGAGTTTCTCCACAAAATGTCCTGGGCACGGCCGTGCCTGTTGCTTTTGTTTTCTGCCGCACGAAACACCCTGCAGCTATTTCTGTGAGCTGAGCACACTGCTCAAGAGGAAACATGGGTTGGGTTCTTTGCCACTTTCTGGGTTATGATGCAAGTCCCCTCTTATGAAATTGGTGCGTTCAATTAGCCCTGCTTTATTTTTCAGCAGAGCATCAACACGGCCTACTTTGAGCCCTTGGAAAATGGGATATTGCCCCGTGAAGGATAGTAAAAACCTTAAGCTCTCCTCCTGAAGAGTAGCAGTGGGCAGTTAAAGTGACAATCAATTTCTACACAGGATCTTGTTTTACAAGTCTCTGAAGGCAGAAGTCCCAGCATGCTCAGCTGGTTTCATTTCAATTTCCTTTTTGCACTGAGCTGTGGTTAGTGGGAGGACTTGGAGCTAACCTGCATGCACGCAGGCACAAGTACATGCACTCCATGTAAACCCGAGGCATGCAGGAGAGGAAATTATTTAACCCTTTCCAGAAAGCGATACAATTTCTTTTGCTAAGTAAAGAAAAATAATCGCCCAGGCTTTGTCCTTTGATTCCTTTAAGAAAATAAACATGAAGGTTGCATAGCTATTAAATCGGCTGGAACCCTTTGCTAATTTCTGTTAAAAGTTCTGAAAGCTTTAGTGAAAACCCGAAACCCTTTTTTGCCGTTGCCTTTCAATGAACAGAAACTTGCATCTCATGGCATCTCATGAATCTATATGTGCTCTCTGTAGGGGGAAAAGATAAGAATCTGGTAATTTCATCTGATTTCCCATTTGTAGACTATTGCCCTGACATCAGACCACACAGGTATGTACAGACTTTTTATCAGTCATGAATTGCTGCTGTTTACAGGTCAAGCTGGATGTTTTCAACAGGTTAGCATGCAAGAGGGGGGAAAAAAACGACAGGCAAAAAAAGGGCTGGTGGCCACCGAGACAAGCGCAAACAATGCTACTGTTTAAAGAGTGGCCCAATCCTATCCACTGCCGGCACAGTGGGGCCACATAGCCCATGAAGTATCCAGCACTGGTTAAGAGCAGGCCAGAAGTCTCCTTGGCGTAAGGGAATATTTGCTCCTTTACCCGGTGTAGAGCTCCAGTCTACAGTGAAATTACAGATATGACAGTGAAATTACAGATGCAGGTCTGAGGGCGCAATCCAACCCAGCGCTGGAATGGCGAGGCCGGCCGGCCAGCACCATATCCGATGCTGGGTTGGGGGAGGCGAAAGAGCGGGCACAGATCCGAGGAGACCGCACAGCCCGAATTGGGGCCGCGCAGCCTCACTGATGGGCTTAGGAAGTGGCCGTACGACTACCTCCCAAGCTCACCCAGGTCCTGCCCCTGTCTCCCACCCAGTGATGTCATGCAGGGGGTACGCGGGGGTACGCGAGTACCGGTTTCTACGATTACAGCTGGCCCCGCCCATTCGCCCACCCACTCGTCGACTCCGCCCTCTGCAACGTTTGAATTTCCTGCATGTTTGAGTTGCCTGCATGTTCTCAGAGCCAGGCAGGCAGGCAGGCAGCGAGCGGAGCCTTGCCTTTCCTTGCCACTGAAAAATTAGTTGTTCTGGGGTTTTAACATGATGCCAGGCCTCCTTAACATGTTCTGAGGGTGCTGTGGAATACTGTTGCAACTGTTGGGTCAGTTTAAAATCATCTGAGGCCTCAAAAAGGGCTTTTTTCATGTCACTTCCTGCCACGACATCACTTCTGGCTTATGACATCACTTCCGGTGGGCGGGTCCCGACACGTGCCAATCAAAAGTGAGTACCTGTTCTTAAATCATTTAGATGACACCACTGCTCCCTCCCTTCCTCCAATCCCCATGCCGCCTCGGCACGGAGCCTCCCTCGCATCGACCGGCTTCGGTTGGCGCGAAAGAGGCTCAGCGCGGGCGCAACAGGGCCGGCACTGCCTGCAGCACTGGTCCTGTTGCCTTAGCGCCGACACCACCATAAAGTAAGTTTGGACCACTCTCAGAGAGGCCAGCACTCAGACATGCACCATCCTCCCTGACTCCGAGAGTGGTCCAAATGTGGTTTACAGTGGACCTTGTGCCGGCCAAACTTTGCTGGCCTAACTGTGCTGGCCTAACTCCAGGTTAGGATTGCTCTCTAAGTGGGTGAGGCACAGGATATCTGAAGGACCACCTCCACTAATGAGCCTGGCTGACACTCAAGTGGTCACCGGAAACCATTCTGAGATAAAGAATGCAGGAGAGGGCTCTTTCAGGAAGTGCTTCCAGGCTTTGAAATTATCTGTCTGGGAGACTCCTTTGTCCTTCTCCATTTTAATTTTCAATCGGATGGCAAAGACTTCCATGTTCCAAATGGGTTTTGGTAATATAATAGTCTTGCTGCTTATGCGATGCTGTGTTCATTTGCATTTGACTTACTCCTGTGTACTGTTTTTATATTATTTTGTCATTGTTTTGCATTTTTATCCGTTTGGCTAAGTCGCACGTCAAGTCGGGATCAGTGTCGCGCGTTACTCGGGTCAACATGAGTCGTGAAAAACAGTGTTTTCACGACTTGAGTCAAGTCAATGCAAGCCGAGTGCCCATCCTTGTTAATTAGTACTTTCAAAGTCTTTTTTTTTTTGTGCGTGAATGTAACAATATAATATCTATTATTAAGTTTAAGAATAATTAAAATACTTACGGAATACCTTTCAACAAACAGTTCACAAATCAGTTTACAAACATTTGCAAAATAAATGAAAAGATACTTCTTTATTTCAAAGGGTATCCCAATCAGGGGTGCCGACTTGACGTCAACATTGGGAGTGCCCATAGCCATGCCCCTGACATTGACGTAGACATGCCCCTGATGATGACATGGCCATGTCCCCTGTCATCGCCCTGGCCTCAGAAGCAGCTGTTTGCGGCACCCCCTTCCGAGGCTGGGGCGGGCGATTGCTGTGGCCTGGCCTCGGAAGCAGCTGCTTTGCATTGCGGCTAGGTGCAAGGCAGCCCCGCCCCCTTCTGAGGTTGGGGCGGGTGAGCCAATGAACGTCTTCCTGAGGTGCCAGCAACACCTCGGGAAGGAGCTCATTGGCTTGATTGCACTGCCCTCGGCTGGGCCTGTTTGCCGCTGGGCCAGGCACGCTCCCGGCCAAGCGCCAAACATGGGGGCGCCCTGCTCTTTGGGGGTGCCCAACATTGTGGGTGCTGAGCACCTATTGCAAATTATTGTGGGCACCGGCAGCATATTGGCACCTACTGAGTTGGTCCTACTGATCCCAATAGAAAGAAAACCCAAAGGGTTTAAAGGTTTAAACAAAGGGTGATTTTGTTTAAAAATTTTTTTTTTAATGATTGTACCTTTGACTCATAGCAGTGGTGGAGGAAAATAGCATGCAAGCGTTACTGAAATGAAGCTGTCAAGCAGACCTTGTTTATGCTTGGAGTGTAAAGGAGTTTAGGGATGGTGAAGCCAGAGTCTGCCAGATATAGAGGTAGACTTTAATGAAAAATTGCACAACCAAGGTTTCATTTTGTTTCTGTGATTCCCAATATCAATCAATCAATCAATCAATCAATCAATCAATCAATCACTAGTATTTATATACCGCTTTTCAACACAAAGTTCACAAAGCGGTTTACAGGCAAATAATAACATTAAAGTTAAATGGCTCCCTGTCCCAAAAGGGCTCACAATCTAAAAGAATGGAGAACACCACCAGCAACAGCCACAAGAAAGACACTGTGCTGGGGTGAAGAGGGACCCATAAAGGATATTGAGGGTCCATAGAGGGACCCATAAAGGATATCATAAAGGATATTGAGCTTATCCTCTTTGCTGGCAGCAGTCGGAAAACTGTGTCCTGAGGCAGCCAGAATGAGACAAAGCCAAAACTGAAAACTGTGTCCTGAGGCTGCCGGAATGAGACAAAGCCGTTGCTTGTCTCAGCAGTCCAGGACGCGATGGGGATGCTCGCAAGCGAGCACTGGGCTGGCTTTCTGCTCTGAGGCTTTGGGAAGCAAGGGGGCTTGGCCATGCTACATTTCGAGCTGATGCCCATCACTGCAGAGCCATGAAAGGCTCTTTTAAGACTTGGCCGGCGTAAATGGGGTGTATCAAGTTGAAGTGGTGGAGAAGCATGGCATTCTGTTTGGGAGTAAGTGGCTGGAAAGGGA
Organism: Lerista edwardsae; assembly: GCA_029204185.1. NCBI lineage: Eukaryota > Metazoa > Chordata > Lepidosauria > Squamata > Scincidae > Lerista > Lerista edwardsae. Next base: position 930,373 of record JAJKFI010000064.1, read on the forward strand.
GGAACTCGGAGATTAAACCTGGAAATTTAAAACCCCGTGGCGGGCATATGCAGCCTTGCTTTCCAGGTTCAAAAACAAGCAGGCACAACACAGACCTCTACTTTTGCAGCAACCTCATGGAGCTACAACTTTACGCAACCTGAACTGGAGCCGTGCAGTCATTCTGTGAACTGTAATCTCCCAGCTCACGGCATCGAGGGTACGGAGGGAGGGCTGAGTTGTTTTTTTAATGTGCTGATGTCAATGAAATATCTTGTGTCGGGGTCAAAATAGTTGCTCCTTTGAAAACATTACTGGAACTGGCATTCTTTGGCAATTCAGAGAAGAGTCAGATCTGGGCCCTGCTTAGGTCAGGACCCTAGGAAATGGAGCCTCTGCTACCGATGAAGGTGGAAAACTAAAACACAGAACTTTAAAATTGTAAATATTCTTTTGTTGACCAACTGCTTGTTTAGATAATATTACTATTTACAGCGCAATCCAAGCGTGCCCCTTGCGTCGACGCGACCTCATCGCGTTGACGCAAGTGGTGGAGCGCGGGCGCACGGGTGCTGAGCAGCACCCCCACGTCTGAGCTGAAGCTCTGAAGCCGATGCTGCTTGCAACATCGGCTTCAGAGCACCGACTGAGAGCCTCCCTTGCGCCGACCAAAGACGGTTGGCGCAATCAATCAATCAATCAATCAATCAATCAATCAATCAATCAATCAATCAATCAATCAATCA
>JAJKFI010000064.1:931107-942282 GCA_029204185.1 Lerista edwardsae
TCAATCAATCAATCAATCAATCAATCAATCAATCAATCAATCAATCACTAGTATTTATATACCGCTTTTCAACACAAAGTTCACAAAGCGGTTTACAGGCAAATAATCACGTTAAAGTTAAATGGCTCCCTGTCCCGAAAGGGCTCACAATCTAAAAGGATGGAGAACACCACCAGCAACAGCCACGAGAAAGACACTGTGCTGGGGTGAAGAGGGACAATTGCTCTCCCCCTGCTAAATATAAGAGGAGCACCACTTGAAAAAGTGCCTCTTGCCCAGTTAGCAGGGGTTAAGGGATTCTCTACTGAGTATCAGGATAGGGATTGGTGGGAGGGGGAGGCGGGAGGGACCTGGGAGGTGGCTGTACGGCCACATCCTAAGCCCGTCAGCGAGGTTGCACAGTTCCAATTCTGGCCATGCGGTCTCGTCAGATCTGTGCCTGCTCTTTAGCAGGCGCAGATCCGAGGAGCACATAGGGGAGGCGGGGAGCAAGGCGCATGCTCCCTTGCCGCGGGAGGCTCCAGCCTCCCCCAACCCAGCGTCGGATATGGCGCTGGCCGGCCAGCCTTGCCATTCCGGCGCTGGATTGCGCCCTGAGTGTTTGATAATATCTTTCAAGAATATGGAGCCTACTTGTCTGCAGCAGTGGTTGGTCTTTTGTTGCTTTTTTTCTCCTTTTTTCATTTTTTTTATGAAGACAAGAAATAGAAGATTAGAAGCTTAATAATAATATTTATTAATATTAATAATATTAACTTATAATATATAATTAGAAGTTTAATAGAAGATTAGATCCTTGAGCCCCTCCTCGTTGTTTTAGTAAAGCAGGAGTTGTGTAGCAAGGAGAACTCATTCCTTGTGATATTTAGATGGCATTCACTGTGGAGGCCCAGGTGATATTGTATTGGCAATGCTGCATTGAGAAATCGTTGCACTTTGAGCACCAGCACATTTTAACCTGAAGCATGTCGGGTGCTGGATGAGATATAAGGGAGACCAACTTTAAGCTGCTGGTTGCAGGCAACTACAGTAGGAGCAGAGAACAGATATTCAGTTCAGAAGATTTTGGTTCCTAAGCAGGTCAGAGGCAAGCTCTGCAGCACCAAAGGGGACTTGCAGGGACATATTATGTTGCCCAAAAATGTCTTTCCCAACCAGGCCTGATGATTGCTAGATCCCCTTCTCAACAAAGGAAGTTATCAGACATTTAAAGGAATTGTGTTCCTGTTTAGAGCCATTTGTTGTGTAACTGTGGTAGTGGTGTCACGATGTCCCCCTTGACCTCCAATCCTACAAATCTGTACTCTGCCCTTAATGGCTTCTACTTGGCCCATTCAGTGCAAACCTGTGGTCTGCCTACCTTCTCCTTACCAAACGCTTTCCTTCAGATACCAATATTTATACCAGGATCATTGAGGGTTCATTGAGGCACCACACCCACACAATTCACCAATGCAGTCTTATACATTCAAAAGGAGTTATTGTTAATACAAACATACAGAATCTTCTAAAAAGTCACTCTGTATAAGGCCATCACAAGAGTTCCATCACAACCAATGGAACATAATTGGCAGCTAAATATCTAAAATTATCTCCTTACTGTACTCTTGGTCTTCTTCTCAACAGCAGAGCACCGAGATGTGAGGCTAGCGGAAACAAATTGATACCCTCTTTGCAGCAACTCATAGACCTAGGGCGCAATCCTGATCTGGCGTTGTGCCGGGGCTCTTGAGCCCAGGACAGCGCTGTCGCAAACATGCTGTAAGGTTCATCCGTGCTGCAGATTTGGTTGCTGGGCCGGTGCAGGCAGTAGCACCGGCTCATGGGCACAGTGGCACCAATCATCTGTCCTGGTCGAGCGCCGGCTTAGCTCTGACGGCGCAGGCCTGCGCCAAGGGCATGCCAGAGGTGGGTGGGAGGCATTACGAGGTGGAGGGAAGGTCGCTTCATGGGCGGAGAGAGGGTGGAGACGGGATACAGCCATTGGGCCATATCGTAACCCCCATCCCCGGTCCGTGTGACCCTGATTTGGGCTGTTCCTGGCTGTGTGGACTTGAGCCTGCTATTTTGTAGGCGCAGATCCAAGCAGCCCCATAGGGCAGGCTGGGGCTTACCCTGGGGCAAGGGGAAAATATCCCCTTGACCCACAGTGAGCTGCAGCTGCCTCCCAGCCTGCATTAGGATGCAGCGCGGGTAAGCCAGCCTGCTTGCTTCAGCGCAGGTTAGGATTCTGCCCTTAAATACTCTTCTGCGGATACCTGTTATCAATTCCACATTACAGAATGTAATCCTACAATCTTCTTTACTCTCCAGAAGGTGCCGATCCCTCCAATCACTTACTTAAAGGTAAAGGTTTCCCCACAACCTAATGGTCTAGTCGTGACCGACTGTAGGGGGCGGTGCTCATCTCCGTTTCTAAGCCTGTAGAGCCGGCGTTTGTCCAAGGACAAGCTTCCATGGTCATGTGGCCGGCATGACTGTACACCGTAGCGCACGGAATGCCGTTCCCTTCCCTTACTTAGCCAATCCCATTATCCAGACACTTTATACAGCCTCTTCTTTCCTGTTTCCAATTCTTCTGTACACATAAGACAACCAAATACACAGCCTGCATGTCACACGTTATATCATTTCTCCAACAGGGACCCTTCCTGAACAGCTTTGTTTGGCTTAAGGGTTGAGTCAGGCTTCTCTTTCAAACTGTCTTCCAGCCCTAAGTTCAGAGTGTACCCCCTTTCTGATCCTGGGCCCAGGTACAATGTATCCCCTGCACTCCCCAGTCACAGGCCCTCATCAGATCAAGAACATGTAAGATCCTAGGAAACTTTGGGGCACCTTCCTTTGATTGCTTGTCCTCCTTTTTAACCCCAGGCCCAGATTCAATTTACCTACTGCACCCTCATCACATGGGCCTGGGATCATCTATATTTCTGCTCAAGAAGCATCTGTTCCCCCGAAATGGAAGCCCACCTTTCATGTCACTGCCATGGCCTGGTGTTTCATACAGAGGTGGAGAAGGGATATATGCGTGAAGGGTTAAGGAGGGAGAGGGAAGGGGGTCACTCTTTTGTTCTTTTAAATCCACATCTTTAATTATTTCCTTGGAAAAACAAACCAGGAGCTGGATCCTGGGACTGGGAGGAAACAACAGAGGAAGCGGCCTGTTTTCTGAAGCTCCCTCGCCATGTGGCTGCTGCTGGGTGCCTTTGGTCTCGCTGGTTTCCTGAACGTGGATGGAAAGCGTGTCTCTTTTTATAATCTCATTTCATCTCCCCTCCTCTCCCCCTTCCCATTTTTGTACAGTTGATAGGAGAAAAGAGCCAGCTGCAAAGAAGCCTTTCATGTTTGTCACACTCCCTGAAGTCCCTTCAACACCTTTCAGGAGCTTTTCACGGTTACTACTATTACCAGGACTGGGCTGGAGCCTTCTCCTGTTCTGCTCCAAGTGACTGAACTTCTGTGACCGAAGCAAGAGCAACAGTATTGTAAGGGAAAGCTGCTGCAGACATTATGACCCAACTAAAATCTGGAGTGCCCATAACTTGAAGATTCACGCTTTGTGATTCTGTTGTAATGTGCAACGAAGGCATTTCTCCCCTATGGAGAACTACTTTGTCTTTACCATGTGGCCATGATTTTTATTGTGGGGGAGAATGTGGTGTTTGCTTTCTTCCTTGCGTCAGGCAGTTCACAAATTTGGACTATATCAATGTTATTCAAACTGTGGGTGGATATCCACTTGGTGGGTCGCAACCTGATGTCAGGTTGGTCGCGGAAAGCTGGGAGCAGCCATCTTGGAAACGGCCAACCTTACTCTTCCTATATTCCTTTTGTGAGTGTCAACAGTTTGAATTTTCAAGTGAGCGTTTTTTAAAATTTTGTTTTTGGTTCAGTGCTTTAACATAATATTTTGTCCTACTTGCTTTCCGTCAAAGGTGTTTCATGTTTGTGCTTTTGCTTCAGTCCAAAAATACCAGTTTGCATTCTAGGAGTATCATTTTATTACGTCACACTGACAGCACATTCTGCTTGATGATGGCACTTCTTGCTATGACATCACTTTCAGGTTAATGACATCACTTCCCGTGAGTCCCAAACTGAGTGCCATTTTAAAAAGTGGGTCCCGGTTTAAAAAGTTTGAGAACCACTGCACTATATCTTAGCAATTATGTATACTGAAATGTTCAGAATTTTTCAACCAGCCTATAAACTGGATGGAAGAGTTTGCGTGGTTTTTTTTTAAGCCCCTATGTTACAATGGCTGGAGAAGAAGCAGGAGGAAGCCTCACATACTGAAATCCAAATCAGCAGATTTGGAAGGCTGATTTCTGGATAACTGCTATTGTGCGGAACTGGGCTTGTTAATCTGTAAAGCCTTCCTTGATCTGGATTGTAGATCAAAGTAGTAAATCTTGGGCAAAACCAGTCAGCAGTAGGAAGTTTCTTTGAGAGCCAGCATGAAGCCTTTGCGCTTTGTTGCCATGAGTTACATAACACATGCATACATGCACACGCACAAAAGAAAGCCCAGTAAGTCAAGAGCAATCAAAGATCTTCCAGTATAAGAAGCTGGCATTGTGCAGATTTGGCGAATGTTAATGTTTTGCTATTCAGTTTTTGGCCATCCCAATGGGTGGGAAGGCTGTTAACATTTCTTAGGTAACTATTATTCATGGGGCCTGCCAAGGATTTGACCGACCTAGAGCTGGGCAGTGTTGAGGAGTCACTGTTTAGTCTATGGAGGTATAAGTCAGATCTGTCTTTCCTTTCCTTTCCACAGATATGCGCCATCACGGTTTCCTAAGCTGGCGTAACAGTAAACGACGACTTTTACAAATGAACATTGGCCCTTCCGCGAACACCCAGAGAGTCAAGTATCTTGAATAGCTAATGACTTTGGAAAGAACCATTACTTGGTTCTTGGAAATGTGTCCAGTACGTGCCTTTGAAGGTAACGGACAAATATACTTTTAAAAACCTACTGCCACATTCAGTTTACCTTAGCAAAGCCCATTAAAATATATTAAATGGTTCCACCCCTGCACAGACAGCATTTTTTTCCTCTTCCCAATTTTTTACTTAAGACCAAGGCATTTGCATGCTCAAATAATGAATCTTTTCCCACCCTCCTTCTGCCTAATTTTATGCACTAGAGTAAACATGTGCATAACGTACATTTTCTGCCTGTTGTGTTGATTGATAATGCACATCACTGTATGAATTTGTAGTGTTAAGGCAATATTGAGGCCCAAATCCTAACCAACTTTCCAGCACTGGCATAGCTGTGCCAATGGGGCCTGTTCTGCATCCTGCAGTTGGGGGCCAGTCACGGAGGCCTCCTCAAGGGAAGGGAATGTGTGTTCCCTTTTCTTGGAGCTGCATTGCTCTTACTCCAGGGCTGGAAAGTTGGTTAGGATTTCTCACTGAGTTACATTTTAAAACAATGCTTCCCAAAGTGGTTGGTCGTGCTGTTGCCCTAACCAAAGGGGCTTATTTTGAACTCAACCCTCACAGCGCTGGCCTCCAAAGGGGGTGTGGAGCCCTGGGGTCACCCAAGCTTCACAGTGTTGTAACAATGTGATTGTGAGCCACTTCCGGTTTCATGATAGTAACCCAGAAGTAGGTCGCAATAGCATTTTTACAACATTGCGAGGCTTGGGAAGTGCTGTGAGGGTGTTCCCAAGGCTCCCCACCCCCTCCGGAGGCTAGCGCTATGAGGGGTGAGTTTAAAATAAGCCCCTTTTTGTCAGAGCATGTCCTGCTTTTGCCCTGCTCCTGCAACTACTTACAAGGTTCCCTTGTAGGAGTTTGGGAACCACTGTTGTTTTTGTTTTTTGTTGTAACTCAGATCAAAACCCCTATAGAAACTTGATTATACAAAACTATACCACCTTCTCTAAGGCAGCCTGGTGCCCTGAATGAACTGAATCAGCTGATGAGGGACTCATAGTATTTTCTTCCATATCAGCTAAAGCAGCATCCTGTTTATGACAAGTGGGGCAGAGATGATCTGTCTTCCCCATTTCTCATTCATTCTTAGTACAGCAGCACATTTGTGGCCCTGCTCATACTTGAAATGTCAATAACACCCCATAGGCAATAAACAACCTATAGGATTCAGCCTAAAGAGTATCCTAGCCATCTTTACAGATGCCATGGAAAGCTCTTTGTGCTACTCAGGTGAGCTGAAGGGGCTGAGCTATGATGCATTGACAGCTGCTGCTAGACAAGTGTTGTAACAATGCATTTACAGATCAGCAACACGTTTGGAAAGTGGAGATAGAATCTTTCTTCATCCAAGGATTACTCAGGATAGGATGTGTTCATTTTTGTCGGAGTCTGTGCTTATTGTGAACTACAGAGCAAACCCTTCAATGCTATCAGCTAAAATCTTATTACAGTAGTGGATGGTTCTTTGCCCCTTCAAGCCTATGGCCAATATATACCCTCTATGAAGAGTTCATCAGTTGGAATATGCCCTTAGACAGGCTGCACCATCTGTAGCTGGCACTAGTATAGATACAATCCCTGACTAAGGTTCTTGTATGAGACCCCCTAAATCTTCCTAGGAGAACCTTAGGCAAGTCAATATCTTCATTTAAAGGGCAATGATTTTCTCACAGTTCTTTGTGGTCTGGCTTGACCTGATGAGGAACGCTGTCCCCTTCAAAGATCATCTGCCTCCAAAGGTGGACAGTAAAGTCAGTGCAGATCATGTTCTCAATGTCTTAGCGTGCTACAGATTTTTCAAGTTTAGTAACACTTCTGTTGTTTATTAATAGCCAACTTGACATTTCTAAGAGCATTCCAAATTGCTCTGTGGCTTGGAATAATTGGGTAAAGGAAATAGCTCAGGCTTTCACCAGTGCCTTGAGAGAATAGATACTAACGGACTAATACTAATAGAGAATAGATCCGAATATATCTCATATTGGCAGTAGCCCAATAAACTAGTGCTCATCCAAGTGTCCTGAATCAATCATGTTGCAGTAAGGTGTGATATGGGGGTGGGTGGGGGAGGAGTAGCTTCAAATATCACAGAAAAATGCTTGAGGAGCTCACTCATGCAGCTGGGGGGGGGGCTACCTTGTTATGTCAGGGGGTTCCTTTTCCTTGAAGCCATCCGACATAATATCAGCACGACGTGGGGGTCTGTGAAGCTTGACAACATTTTTATTCCTTACCAATCCACATAAATAAGACATGAGAGACTTGTGTTTGTGCTATCTGTAAGGCTGATCCTGAAACAGGACATTGAGGGCGCAGTCCTAACCAACTTTCCAGCACTGACCTAGCTGTGCCAATGGGGCCTGTGCTACATTAAGCGGTTGGGGAGGCAGCCACGGAGGCCTCCTCCAGGTAAGGGAATCTTTGTTCTCTCACCTTGGCTACGTTACCCTTACCCCGCTGCTGGAAAGTTGGTTAGGATCGCACCCTGAAGCATACATATTTTACTCCTTATAGTATTGCTACTCGGAACTGCTCAGACTTTGGGATGGCAGGTGAATTTGTGTGGGGATGGGGCAAAAACTGGAAGTGAACTACAATTGCAAGTGGGGTGATCTCCAGTATCAGGGAGGCCTACAGAGGTGGCTGCTCCTTCTAGGGCCTGCAGGAGGCCAGTATGACACCACCACCCCAGGTAAGAAGAAAAGTCCCTGGGTTCCTCCGGCGGCAAGATCACTGGTTCCATTGGATTACCCATTACTGGGCCACTCCCCTTAAGGGGGGATGACCCTGTTTAGGTTCCCAATGGTGGGCTGTGAGCCACAACTATGGGTACTGCTACTCCAGCACATTCTCACATTATTTTACTACTCAGAACTTCTATTTAGATGACACCCTGAAAGACGTGCTCATCATTCCAGTGTGGATTCCATGGGACTAGTGTTCTTGCTGAAGTTTGTCATGACCTGGTTTAGATTGGTGATTGAGGGCCCAACCCTATCCAGCTTTCCAGCACTGATCCAGCAGCAATGCAGCCCAAATGTATGGAAGTGAATACGTCCTTACCTTGAGGAGGCCTCTGTGACTACCCCCCCCCCCAAAGGATGCAATGCATGTCCTGTTTGAATGGCTGCATTAGTGCTGGAAACGTGGATGGATTGGACCCTGATTGTCCAAGTGGTTGCCGCATATGGTTAGTGCTGGGGAGGACAAGTCTTAAGAAGGAATTAAATATCCGACAATATCATCAGCTATCAGCTACTAAATTTCAGTACTTGAAAATAATCAAAGATAGTCAAATAGCAACGGTCAAATCTTCACACTGCAATGAAACATCAAAGTCAAATGTAAAGTATTAAAAATCAATTATTATGGAATGTTGGAGAAAATGAATGTCATCTCTACCACCAACCATATTAACTGGAATTGTATCTAGGCATCTTTTGACCCAATCCTATTGGGCCTTGCCACCACCAGAACTTGTGTTCCAACTGTGGTTGATGCTCTATAATGTCGTAAAATGCTTGGAGCTGCATGCTTCCAGACAGCCACTGTAAATGGCAGGGAGGACCCCATGCATGGCAGCAATGATTAGAAGGTCTGCCAACATTGGTGAGTTGGCAAGGGTAGGGTGCACTGGTGCTGGCAGAAAGGCTCCAGCCTTCCCACTGGCACTACTAACTTACTTTATGGCACATTTGCAACAGCCTGTACCCACAGAGCACGTGCTCTGCTGGTGCAGAGGCCCATTGGGATTGGGCAAAAAAAGACATGATGGGATCTAGGGCACAATCCTAACCTGGAGTTAGGCTGGCACAGTTAGGCCAGCAAAGTTTGGCTAGCACAAGAACCACCGTAAATCGCATTTTGACCGCTCTTGGAGTCAGGGAGGATGGTGCACATCTATGTGCTGGCCTCCATGACTTTGAGAGTGGTCCAAATATACTTTACAGTGTCCCTTGTGCCGGCCAAACTTTGCTGGCCTAACTCCAGATTAGGATTGCACCCCCAGTCATATATCTCACGCATCATGTCTGAATTGATCTGGAGAAAATGGATTCATGCAATCAGTTTTGGAACTGGTTTTTATAATTTGGAATTTTTTTTTCTTTCTACGTAGATTGATTGTGATGAGTTGTCACAATCATCCTGCAAGTGAAGAAGCTAATAGCATGTGAAGAGTTATCTAAGCCAAGAATAGATTTTCTTTATGCATGCAATAAAAAATCTACTTTACCAAACAGGTTTTGTGAATGAGCCCAAAGTCAGTTATGTGCCATTTACACAAAACAAGTCGGCAGTATGTATTAAAGCTCTCTCTCTCTCTCTCTCTCTCTCTCTCTCTCTCTCTCTCTCTCTCTGTGTGTGTGTGTGTGTGTGTGTGTGTGTGTGTGTGTGTTATTTTACATCCTTGAACTGCATCATGTGTTTCCTTTAAAACAGCTGCTAGCATTAAAGCCTTGCTAATTTGAGTTGCCCCCAACATGCAGGAATTTATTGCACTGTTTTTGAAAGGCAGACTTTTTCAAAGGGAAATATTTATCCGCATGAGGCTTCAGTGACCTGTGATGACTCAATCAGGTCCACCCTAGCAAAAAGAAACTAATTTATTCCAAGGGATTCCACTAACAGAGTGGTCCCTTTGGGTTCCAACAAATATATCTCTGTACATGCTATTAAGCGTCAGATTGGGGAAGCACACAAGAAACTCCAGGTCAGCCAATATTTCACCAGATTGTTAAAGGACCAGTATATGGTGGATAAAAGGTAAATATAAAGGTTTCCCCATGACCGAATGGTCTAGTCGTGACCGACTGTAGGGTGTGTGTGCTCATCTCCATTTCTAAGCCTGTAGAGCCGGCGTTTGTCCAAGGACAAATTTCTGTGGTCATCTGGCCGGCATGACTATACGCCAAGGAGCACAGAATGCTGTTACCTTCCCACCGAACTGGTACCTATTTATCTACTTGCATTTTTAGGTGCTTTCGAACTGCTAGGTTGGCAGGAGCTGGGACAAGCAACAGGAGCTCACTCTGTTGCGTAGTCTCAAACTCCCAACCTTCTGGTCAACAAGCTCAGCTCAGCGGTTTCACCCGTAGCGCCACCACGTATGGCGGGAGGGAGGCACATTCAAAGGTGCCTATATGTCCTTGCCTGTGTCTTACCCCAAACTCTTCACAATCACAAAAACTGATGAAGGTACATACATCGGACAAAGAAGATCAACCAAGACTGCATCAACACGTTTGCGTGATTTTGGAAAAGTAGCCAAAAGAAACTTTTATCGGTGGACCCTTTCCAAATCCAGGCTGTCTCCTTGGTGCAGTGTGTGATATACTGCTGAAATCCTGCTCTGATTCTCAAGTGACTGATAAGAGAAGCATTCCGTGTTCCAAAATGGGGACACAATCCTAGCTGGAGTTAGGCCGGCACACTTAGGCCCGCAAAGTTTGGCCAGCACAAGGAACACCATAAAGCACATTTGGACCACTCTCGGAGTCAGGGAGGATGGCACACAAGAGTGGTCCAAACGCACTTTACAGTGTTCCTTGTGCCAGCCAAACTTTGCTGGCCTAACTGTGCCAGCCTAACTCCAGGTTACGATTGCGCCCTGGGACATTACAAAAAGCTGGAAATATGTTTGTTGAAGGCCCAGCAAACAGTTAATCTAGAAGCCTCTGTGAATTAGGGAAAAGACTAACTCCTTCTCACCCTCCTTGCATCAGGAGGTTGATTAAATTGAAAGGGACATTTACTTGGCAAGGGGAAACTCTCACCACTTTCGCTTGTTTGTTTGCTTTTTTCCTCATCACTGACAGCAAGGATTAGACCCGTCTGATTGCTGCTTTATATGAACAGCAGCCAAACTACGCATAAAAATGTAAAACGCCGTACAAACTCTATATGCATTGCAGACACCTGGGGAATATAGAAGTATGTCTGGAGTAGGGAGGGACTGTTGGTCCTATCATTAGCACATAGCCATCAGAGAATTGGGAAATGGCGACAAAGTTTGGAAGCTCAAGGGTTGAAGAAATATATTCTTTGTTAGATTTTTGAAGTGCTTATGTTGAGAAATAATGTAAAAGTTTTGAGTTTGCTTTTCCTGATAAACTATACCAGAAAAAGTCTACATGGTGTCTTCAGGTCACACTTGTATGCCATGAGTAGGGGTGTTTTTCACACACACACACACACACACACACACACACACACACACACACACAC
>JAJKFI010000064.1:942292-961189 GCA_029204185.1 Lerista edwardsae
CACACACACACACACACACACACACACACACACACACACACACACACCACTGCCTTTTGGGGGTTAAAAACAGCTCAATAAAAACGCAAAACACCACATTTTGGTGTTTAAGGGCACAATGCTAACCAACTTTCCAGCACTGGCATAGCAGTGCCAATGGGGCATATTCTGCATTCTGCAGTGGAGTAATCATGGAGGCCCCCTTAAGGTAACGGAATGTTTGTTCCCTTAGCTCAGAGCAGCATTGCCCTTACCCCAGTGCTGGAAAGTTAGTTAGGATTGTCCCTAAGATACTTTCCAGAAACTAAGATAGATAACTTTTCTAATTAGAAATATTACTGCGGCTGCATCTGTTGACACTATATCACCAACATAGTACACCTTTAAAATCGCAATTCTAACCAATTTTCCAGCACCGGGATAAGGGCAATGCAGCTCTGAGGTAAGGAAAAAATTCCCTTCCCTTGGGGAGGCCTCTGAGTCTACTACTCCACTGCAAGATGCAGCACATACCCCACTGGCACAGCTATGTCAGCTACCTTGTAATATACATCACAAATTTAACATACTGTACCTTCTTAGGGCAAATGGATTCATGGTTGGGTTTTTGATAATTGCTGAACCATCTCTTTCCATATGGATTTATCCATTGCCTTTGTCATCACCTGAGACTGTGCACCATGTTCCTTCCCTTTGGGAGGCTGAAAGGCAAAATTTAAATTCTTAGATAAATAAAAATGCCTGTCTTGCCTATCTTTTTTTATATGGGATCACCAGGTAAGACTCCTAACAGAGAAGTACCTTATCTTGACTTCCTCAAAACCAGCCCAACCTACCCCTCCCAAAACAGCGTTGACAGCTCCCAACTCATCACACAATCAATCAAAATCCAAATGTCTGCTGGATGGAATTCTGTTTGTTTGCTCTTTGTAGCCCACCACACACTTTTTCAAGCATGACTGTCTGATTGAAAACACATGTGAAAAGCACTGAACAATCCAAAGGTGCAGGATTAATGACACAAAGTGTAACAACAAGAAAAACAACAGAAATAACCCTATAGGTGTTTTAGTTTCTTCTATGCTGACATTGCAGCATAAAGGGACGTGGTGGCACTACTGGTTAAACTGCTGCTGCTGGGCTTTCTGACCTGAAGTTTGGGAGTTCAAGACCACACGACAGAGTGAGCTCCCATTGCTTGTCCCAGCTCCTGCCAACCTAGCAGTTCAAAAGCATGTAAAAAAATGCGAGTAGATAAATAGGTACTGTGCGCTATGGCATATGCTGGCCACATGACCATGGAAGCTTGTCCTCGGACAAATGCCAGCTCTACAGGCTTAGAAACAGAGATGAGCACCTCCCCCTACAGTCGGTCAAGACTAGACCATTCGGTCGTGGGGAAACCTTTACCTTTTTATGCTGGCATTGCACCCAGTTCAGCAGCGTAAATCAAGGGTTTCACAATGCAAAAAAAAATTGCCATACAATTCACAATTTTTCAAGTGGTTGTATTTGAAAGAGTTGCAGAAAATTGCCAAGATCTGAGATGATTCTGGAAATCAGCTCTGGTTTCTTTTGCTCTGGAAAACTGCAGGGTCTCTACCCATTAAGTTAAACCACCAGCAATGGCACAGATTAATTGTAAAATTAGTAATGATAACATTACAAAAATACATTCGCTGAATAATTCTCACCTGCTTTGTGGCATTTTCAGGTTGCTACTTTCTCATTGGTACGAGGGAGAGAGTGTGGACTTGTTTTGATAGACTATTATATAGTTAGGGGTGAATTCTCATGTTGCATATAATAATGTTGTTAGTATTAATGAATTCTTGTCCTGATCAGGTTATTGCAATGATTTTTTTAAAAATTTTACTGAATTGTTTAGTGATTTATTGCACTGATGCATTGTTCCTCCTTCCCTTGGTTCTCTCTTGTAAACGGTTTTGATAGCACAATCCTAACCTGCACTGGAAAGGCTGGCCTTCATTGTATCGGGGCAGGTAAGGAGGCAGCTGGAGGTCACCTGGGGGTAGGATATTTTCCCCTTACCCTGGCGTAAGCTCCAATCACCCCTATAGAGAGACTTGGATTTGCATCAGCAAAACTGCTGTTGCAAATACAAGCAGCCCTGATTGGGGTCAACCGTTTGGATCCAATCTATGTACTGGATCCTGTCTCTGCCCATCTCCCCAGGCTGGGCCACCCATGGACCTACCCTCTACTGCCTCCCCCATCACCCCATTCTGCCTCCCGCTTGCCTCCGAGACCCTGTGCCAGCCTCTGGACACCAACCTTACCTGGCCCTAGATGTGGCTCTGTGCACTGGCCTCCCTGGCTGTATGGAGCAAATCGACTTTGTGACACTCGGAGGCCAGCACAAGCAACTTGTGTCACCCTAGAATACTTTAAGATTGCTCTCTTAAGATTGTGGAGTAGTAGTCAGAAGATGGGCAGAAGATTTAGTCGAGAGGGTTAATGCCTCTGTTTGCCTGAAGATAAGAGCTGAGGTTCTAAAGGTCGCCAGTTCGAGACTACCGGAAGTCTCTGTGAGCAGCAGACCTGTAAATTGCGGCAGACCTGTAAATCAGCTGTCTCCGGCTGCCTTGTGAGAGGGGGAGTTGTGCCGAGACAGCCGCTTCTCTGGTGGGAGCAGCTGCCTCGTGGGAGGAGGAGTGTGCTGAAGGTCAGCTGCGTCTCTGGTGTGAGCAGGGAAGCATCAGCCAGCAGAAGACAGACGGGTGGCTAAAGAAAGAAGGCTAAATCCAGAAAGGAAGATCTGAATGTGTGTAGTTCTTGAAAGACAGAACATTTCTGTAAATTGTAAAAACCTTCGGGTTTATGAAAAGTCTGCCTATGTAAACTGCCTTGAGTTGTAATCACTAGAGAAATCTAGTGATCTTAAGAAAGGCGGTATATAAATACATGTATTATTATTATTATTATTATTATTATTATTATTATCATCATCATCATCATCATCATCAGCTAGCGGAAGACAAACGGGTGGCCAGAAAGAAGGACTAAATCCAGAAAGATCCATCTGTATGTGTGTAGTTCTTGCAAGATAGAATGTTTCTGTAAAAATTGTAAAAACCTTCGGGTTTCTGAATAAAGTCTGCCTATGTAAACCGCCTTGAGTTATAGTCATTAGAGAAATCTGGTGACCTAAGAAAGGCGGTATATAAATACAAGTATTATTATTATTATTTGTCATGGAGGCCTCCTCCATGGAGGCCTCCTCAAGATAAGGGAATATTTGTTCCCTTACACTGGAGTTGCATTGCCCTTGCTCCATTGCTGGACAGTTGGTTAGATTGCTCCCTAAGTGTACTTAAGACAGAAAAGTAGAATACAGATTAAACTTAACTTGATTTTAATAGTGCAAATAAATTGAACAGGAAAAAAAATCATGCATATTCCTAATGAGAAGGCTATTTTCACAATGTATGGCTGGCAGCATCCTGTGTGTTCTTTCTTGCTCTTGCACTCCCCTTTTGCTTTTACGCCTCACAAGATTTTGATGAACTTGAAATTTTTTTTCATTCTTTGTGATCTGTTAGATCTACTCTGTTGTTACTTTTCCATCCCCACCCCAGATCTGTAAACATGTTGATGCCAACGAACCACACTACTGAATTGCCCTGTTCTGAGGGCACAATCCTACGCAGTGCTGGACTGGCGAGGCCGATGGGCCAGCGCCATATCCTTAGGAGAGGCTGCAGCCTCCCCGCAGCAAGGGATCGTTCACTGAATCAGGGCCACATGACCTCCCAGACAGGAGGCGACTGTATGGCCTCCCAAGCCCGCCCACGTTCTGCCCTCGTCCCGCCCACAGTCTCCCTCTCCCCCAGCCAATCCCCGTCTCAGAATGGGACACAGCCTCACTTGCGCCAACCAGCTTTAGTCGGCGCAAGAGAGGCTCAGCGCGGGCACGGGAGGACCGGTGCTGCCTGCAGTGCCAGTTCTGTTACTGTAGCACCGATCGGCACCCCTACATCGGCACTAAAGACGTCACACCTACAATATAACGTAGCGTCGGCGCTACAGGCAGGGTAGGATTGCTCTGTGAATCATTTATATTTGAATCCAACATGAACATCTGAATTCCAGGTCTATTTTTATTCGATTACCCTTGCAATGCTTTCCAAAACTTCATTTCTACTTATTTTGCTTTAAAAACATACAGCAGTCATTGAGTAAACCCTTGATCTCAAATAATATTAGAACCAATGTTGTTAAAGTCACAACTTATTTTGGCTTTGAGTATTGATACCAATCTACTTACAGTATATATCGTCATTTACATAACCCCTCTTCCTCCACATAGCTCAAGGTGGCACCTGTGCATGCAGCTACTCAAATTTTATTCTGAGAGATGTGGTAGGTGAGGAGACCCAAAAGTGACTGACCCAAAGAGAGCTGTGAACTTCCAGGCCCAAGAGGGGATTCAAACTCAAGTCCCCTCAATCCAAGTCTTTCTAATCCTTGAGCCACATTGGCTGTCAGTCAACCTTAGACAATTGTTGTACTCATCTCATGGCCCTGCATGGTGATGCCCATCACCATCTGAATTAGCAGGAGCATCCATCAGTTTCAGTGAGATATGTCTGAGCATCACAGTACATGTCCTTATTCTGTGAACAGCCATGAGGAATCCTGTATGAGACTGGCAGTTCTCAAAGTGTCAATACAGGTTGTGTATCCCTTATCAAAGATGCTTGGAACCAAAAGTGTTCCAGATTTTGGATGTTTGTTGGATTTTGGAATATTTGCATATACAGTCAATTCGCATTATCTGCTAGGGTTAGGTTCCAGGAAATACTTGTGGCTTGCAAATTCACAGATAATGAATCATTGATCCTATGGAATCAGTAGGGTTAGGTGCAAGGGGTACCTTATCTGCCATCAGAAGAATCCAGCAGAAACCCTCAGGAAGCCAGCAGAGTATGTGCCAAAAGTTCTCTGAATGCTGCAGACACCTTCCAAATGTTGCAGGGATCTTTAGAATGGCATCAGCAACCAGCTTGCACCCCTTAAACATGGCTGGCGGATGCTTCTGCCAGCCATTTTAACGAGGTCAGTGCTGGTTGTAGGTGTTATTCTGAAGGTCCCTGCAGCCTTTGGAAGGTCTCTGCATAGTGGATAACAAGGACAGAGGCACAGATAATGAGGAAAGCAGCAATTCTGCCCCTCGCAGATAAGCAAGGTCGCAGATAGCGAGATCACAGATAAAGAGGATTGACGGTATCTTAGAGATGGGACCCAAGTCTGAACACAAAATTCATCCAGTTTCTTACACGGATTGCCTGTATAATTTTTATGCAATATTTTTAAGATTTTGTGCATGAAACAAAGATTGTGTACATGGAATCATCTGATGATACATGCGGTCAGGTGTGGAATTTTCAACTTGTGGTGTCATGTGGGTGTTCAAACAGTTTTGGATTTTGGAGCTTTTCAGATTTTCAAATTAGAGATGTTCAACCTATACTACATTAGATGACCATGCAGCACACTGATATAATTCAGTGCAATTGAGATCTTTTTTGGTAGCGTAGCATAAATAGCATAAACTGCTCGGGAATAGACTTTCTGCCAACATATTACACTGATAAGCAAAAAAACCCTATAGCTTTTCCTTGAGCTGTTCCTGAGCATAAGTCCCTAGAGACTGGGAAGACCAATAAGTATCTGTCATCCCTGAATTACTCCAAGTAGGTGGTCTTTTCAAATTACCCACAGTTAGCTTTTAGGGCATCTAAACAATTGCGAAGAGAAAAGACACTGTTGGATGGAGGAACACGCCAGCCAGGAGGTATTTCCTATCCTAGCTGGCCTCCAGAACAGGCTTATTCTGTGGCAGAAATGCAGGCCCCATCCCCTCATTGACAGAGATTTATGTAAATGAGTCCTGAATTATGCAGAGTGTCACTCATCACTCCCCTCTGTGTATTTGTTACATGAAGGCTTATGCACAGCTGCCCTGTCTTGTAAATGTTCTTATTCAGAGGCTTTTTCTCTCTTTCCCGCTCCATCCCCCTCCACCTTAGGGTTCCTTCTCTCCCCACCCCCGCCCTCCTCCAAGCCTACGTCTCCCTGCCAACATGGTGCTTTATCTCAGTCTTGGTCCCGTGCCTGACTGAGGCCTCTCAAAAGGTACTTCCTTTCTGGCTTACGTTCATCTTGGGGGAAAGCACGTCTCTCCAGCCGAAGGGGGAGATGAAGTCAACAAGTAGAACATAAAAATAAACAAAAATCCAGTTCAAACACACCACTTGCCTGAAGTAAATAGTCTCTGGCCCATGTTAAGCATGCCCAGCAAATCTTAGTGAGCTATCTTGTGCTTTCTTCCCCGCTATCCCTCCTCCTCCAAACTACCAATCGGCTTTAATCTTTCCCAAGCTCACCTTGTTTTTGATCACTTAATTCTGCCTCCGCCACAAGCTGCCCAGGTATTATCATGTATTGATGATTCATGATGGCTCGGGCTGGAAACTGAAAACCGAGAAGTTCTAATCAATAAAATTATTGGGCCGTCTTTGAACTGGTTCCAGGTTTGGTTTTTCTTGGCAGGTCCTTGGCTTCCTGAATTGACTGACCAAAAGCATGAATAATGACCTCAAATGCACAATATACAGAAACCATCTGTTAGATAGGAACCGGAGGGATGATGTCATCGAGCCTCCTCTAATCTTGCAGTGAATGTTTTGCCAGTGGTGATGTCAGAGGCTTGGTAACGCACTGGCAAAGGCTGGCCTTCCAAGGATGAGTAGAAGTGAGAGAAAGATGCCCCCTAACGATGGTGTTTTTCTTGTACTCTGAACAAAAAAACAGATAACAGAGAAGGGAGAAAACCATGTCCTGGCATGAATGGGAGAAAAATGTCTATTTTTAAGCACAGGAAGTTGATCTCACTGCACCAAAGTGAGTGGCTTGGGAATTGTGGATGGAAGACCAAGAGAACAGAATAAATGGTTTGAAGACTTTAGCCATGTTGCAGCCAACTGGACCAACTTGAAGCAAGTTGCCTTGGACCCCATAGCTGTCAGCGTGCAGTGTGTCGTCCCTTCCAGAAGCCCCAGCAAGGGCTGAGACATGTTCTTGGCTTGCTTGTTGATGGCAAGGAACACTCTTACAGAGCTATACTAACCAGAGTGCAAAAACTCCACTTAGGAAACCTTTGTGGTGGGTGGATTTAAAGGACCACAGTTGCCTCACTTCGCATTGAATCAGGACATGTAAATATACAACTATTCTGTGGCTTTGGGCCCGGTAACCCTACCTGCTCCTTCCATATTGTTTCTCTGGCCACACCAGTATTTTGCAAGGTCAAGTAGTGTAGCCAGAGGTGGGGGGAGAAGTGTGGTATGTACTACAGGTGCCGCAATGTGCCTTGTAAGCGGCTCCTCACATTTGCTGTCAGAGCCAGTCCGGGCAGCGATGGCAACTGCAGGCACTCGCCAAACCAAACAGCGCCTCCTGGTCATTGCAGTTGCTGCTTGGAATGGCTCCAATGGCAAACGGGAAGGGGCTGCTTACGCAGCACATTGCAATGCCTGCAGTCCTTTCCATGCCACCCACCTCGGACTGTACTACCGGCAAGGTCTTACAGAACGCAATAGCAATTTGACATCATTTCTTAGGCAGTGTCTTTGCAAATGCTTTCAAGTTCATTTTGAAACTGTATCAAAGCTGATAGTATTACACGGACCAGTATTATTATATCTGTAATTTTACTTCTGTATTTTACACACACGCACACTTCTGTATTTGCTTTTTCAGTATGTTTATAGCTCTATTTTTTTTTAGGGCCCCTCAAAGCAGCATACTAATCAACGTATTAAAATCATTCATTTCAAAAGATGACTATTATCAATGCCTTGCTGTTCTTCCCGAGGCTGCATTTTATTCTCCTAACTCAAGTCCAACACAACCTTGGACTCAAAAGTACATTGATTTCAGTGGGGCTGACTTCCAGGTAAACACGGGTAGGGTTGCCGCCACAGCCTTTTCAGAAGTGAATTTGTGATCCTACGTACTACACAATGCTGAAGCTCAGAGTACCTTATCCAAGCGCTCACCTCTGAATCACGACTTTTGTTGAGAACTATTGATCTCAATCTCTGCTCCCACTGTCCCAGCTTCCCAGGTGTCCATGGCAACCACACCACCGACGCCTGCCCAGTATTTTCACTGGCAGCCTATCAAAGAGTCCCAGAACGTGCAAAGTTTCATGCAGGACAAACGATATGAGTTGTTCTTGCAATACCAAACCTTGTATTCCTTTGTTGCAGGAAGTTACAATCTTCTCTATTTTGACATGTTTCTTTCTCAAGCCTTACCTGATTACAATATCTTGATCATTAGAGGCCTTATTACCTCCGTTATGTTGAGATAAAATCATTGTATAGCCGCTCCTCAGAAAGCACAGTCTGTGGACGCCAAGAGCTATGCTGAACTGAATGGATGAATGGACCATTTCGTTCTGTGTTTCGTGCATGGTTACAAGCACTAACCGTATTTCATGCCAGCAGTGCATATAAGCTGATGAAAATCCAGAGGTGATTGTGGTGGGCAGGGTCTCAGTCTTAGGAAGAACTGGGTTCAAATCTTCCTCAAGTGTTAGGTCAGTGTTATAGAGCTGTTCGCACACTAGTCTGAATCGGGATACAGAGTGCAATCCTAAACTGGAGTTAAAAAGGTAAAGGTTTCCCCACAACCGAATAGTCTAGTCGTGACCGAATGTAGGGGGCGGTGCTCATCTCTGTTTCAAAGCCTGTAGAGCCGGCGTTTTTGTCCGAGGACAAGCTTCCGTGGTCATGTGGCTGGCATGACTCTAAGGAACGCCGTTACCTTCCCACCGAAGTGGTCCCTATTTATCTACTTGCATTTTAGGTGCTTTCGAACTGCTAGGTTGGCAGGAGCTGTGACAAGCAACAGAAGCTCACTTCGTCATGCAGTCTTGAACTCCCAACCAAACTGGAGTTAGGTCGGCACAATTAGGCCAGCAAAGTTTGGCTGGCACAAGGGACACCGTAAAGCGCATTTGGACCACTCTTGGAGTCTGGGAGGATGGCGCATGTCTGTGTGCTGGCCTCTCTGTCTCCAAGAGTGGTCCAAACAAAATTTACAGTGGTCCTTGAGCCAGCCAAACTTTGCCAGTCTGAGTGAGCCTGACTCCAGGTTAGGATTGCCCCCACAGTTATATTCAGAATATCGACACAGAATATCAACAAAGTATTCATTCTTTTCAATGAAGGTACAATCTGTGTACTAGGATTGTGCTCTGTATCAATGTAGACTGATTTCTTTTTCTTCTTTTATGTTAGCTGAAAACATTTCCACATGTATCTATGATTATAAACTATATGCCTTGTGGCAGCTACTAGCCACAGTTTGGAAATTCGTTGAAGACCATGAATATATTATTATACTTTTATGACAATTTTATATTTTAGAAGTCCTTTGCATTTTTCTTCTCTTTCTCTTTATCAAAGCAGTCAATTATTGAATTATCATTCCCATCTTTTCGGTTCAGTTAAAATATCTTAATTTTTGAAGACATCAATCTGATGCCATACTTTGAAAAGGTTTTTTTTTTCTCCCAGATTGGGGATATCCCTTATTAATACAGTGATTGACATTGTGTTTAAAAATCGTTACGTTTCAAAAGGATTTTTTAACAGAAAAAAAAATCCAGCACTCAATAGAACAATTGCTGATAGAGGAGTCATAAACAGTCACATCATCTGAAATAATCATAACCAAATTAATCCTGATACTCTGATGTGAGTCCTCTGATTTTTGACATATTTCTTCTCAAATGCAGTGCTAATAATATATAAAATTGTCCTTTTATTTTTCTGTGAACCACATTGGATTATGGTGACTATTACCACCCAGAAGACTTGGAAGAAAAAGTTCAAGTCACTTTCTCTTCGGGAGAGTGGGGGGAAAACTTACATCTCTGAATTTGTAGCCCATGCGGGACTTCAAATGCTTCACTTATCTCATATCGTAAACTCAAAGCTGTGGAGTAATACTCACCAGACAAGTCATAAATCATGACCAAAGACAGGTGCAATAAATACCAGTGTCAGAAAGCTACAAAGTGAAATTATGTTGTTTTGACAAGGTGTCCAAATGCATTGACAACGAAGCAACTAAATGGCCCCTTTTTTGGAGGGCCTGCAGAAAAGCAGGGTAGGTGGTGAGCGGAAAAGCTGGAAGATAGCTTCCCAAGAAAAATAACCCAAAGGCTTAAAGTCTTATCATCAGGATTCTGCTACTGCTGCACAACACCTAGAGAGACATTTGTCTATTTCTGGCTTGCTTTTGCTTTCTCACTTTCCATTTTCCCCTACTAGTACGGGTTCCAGCTGAGATAGATCTATTGGTATTTAGATATTACACTGTATATGCATCAACAGCAATTTCTCACAATGAAAAGACAATGGCAAATCACTGCTTCTTTGGAAGGAAGCTAAATTATAATGTACTGCTTTAATAATCAAGATCTGCATCCAGATATAACATCTAATATTGCATTGTCTTGACTGCACCAAGACCAGTTACATAGTCTTGATATAGACTACCTGCTTGGTTTTCAGCATCAATTTGGATTTCCTTTTGAGTTCTGAGAGAATACAAGTCTTCATAATGTCAGAAAAGTCCAAAAGTGGCATGGTACATATAATATGAATTTTCCTCTGTTCTCCAAGTGGATCCACAACATCTGCTTGAAATTATGCAGGTTTTTGACTCCACTTTGGAACTTTTCTGACATGAAAATCAGTGTCTTTAAAAAAAAATGCAGAGTATAAAAACTAAAAAAAATCTGGATCTGGATCCAACCTAAAATATGTCCCAAAACAATGAGTTGGGCTAGAATCCTACATACACTTACATGAGTAGCAACATTTAACTGGGATTTACTTCTGAGTAAACATGGATAGGATTGTGCTGTTGATTGATCATTATTTATTTATTTTTTACCTGCTTCCGTACCCATCTTGTGACAGACACACTTGGAAGAAAGTACCATTCAGGTTGATTAGAGATTTAAATATTTCCCTCTTGGTATACTCCTTGTTACGGTAGACTCAACTCTCCACATTACTTTAAAGCAGTGGTTCCCCAACCTGGGGGTAGGACCCCCAGTGGGGTTGCAAACTGATTTTCAGGCGGTCTCAAAGAGTTGGGGCAGCCATCTTAAAAAGCTGGGCACCACCATCTTGGAAGCTTCATTTTGGCTAAGGAAGAGGCTTCCCCATTAAACTGCCATTTCCTCAATGGTTGTAGCTGCAAGGGAAATTAGCCTTGCTATAGGCTTGTCTTGGTGTGTGCATATATGTGTGATGAAGTCTCTCCCAGATCTCTTTCTGAGCATTCATGCCTTCCATGTGATGCCAAGGTGAGTCTCAGCACACAGGGAAGAGGAATGTAACTAATCTGAAGTCCATCTAAAATTCGGCTTTACCACCTTGATCAGCAATGGCATAGAGAAGCCTGAATGTGTTCTGTGCAATGTTGTTCTCAGTGCTGGATCAATCACTGAACTCAAAGCGTCACTTAGAGACAACACATTCAGAACATTCTAAAAAGGATATGGGGTTCTTTCGACTTCCAAAAAATGTGATTCATTAAAAACAATGACTTCACTTCCTGCTAAAAATGACATCACATCCTGTCCTGGGTCTTAGGGGGATCTCAACAAGTTGTTGTACCTAAAAAGGGGGTTCTGGTACAAAAAAGATTGGGGGTCACTGTTTTAAAGCATCTCCCCCCCCCCGCCCCGGCAAGATATCAACAGAGCCAAGTTATTGTTCAGACAAAATTCTTCCTGAACGCAAGCCATTTCCTATCCTGCTGACTGGCAATAGGGCTTACTCCTATTTTTAGGGGCAAATGGTATGAATGTGTGTGTGGCAGTAGGAGGGAAGGGTTGAAACATTTATGGGCTAGAACGACATGTTTGGCAGCAGCATCCTGTAAACCAAGCTGACGCAGTGCTGTTGAAAGGAATGTGCTAGCCATAAATGAAGGCACTTGTGGGTCAAAGGCCATCGTGCCTAATTAGCAGAGGCCATTAAAAGAAGAATAAAAATGGCATTTTATTAGCTGGCTGGGGAGAAAGTAAAGGAGATATATATGATAAAATGAGAAAGGACCAACAGCACATTCCCGTGCGTGTGCTTACGTACGTGCATGTGTTTCTGCCTCTATGTGCTTGGGATGTTCCGAGCCTTCTTGAGAAAGTGCTGTGGTTTTATGCAAATTAATTTGCATATTTATGAGCTGGAGTTTCCAGCACACGGCCAGGCTTTCATTTTAAGGCAAAAATCATTGCTGACCATTCATAAATGCAGAACCAGAGCAGACTCTGATCACATTCCTGGGGCGGGGCGGTGACGAAAGATGTCACTCTGTGCAGCCTTGCCATGCCAACTGCTTCCAGAATTGCTTCATTTCGGGGAGTGTAACAGAGGCAGAGGCGGGGCTGCATGTTCTAGTCTCTGCTTTTGAAGTGTGTGCCATTGCTGAAAAAATGTGAAAGAGGCCAGCAGACACCCAAATGGGTAATAGTGGAAAGAGCAAGAGGAAGTATTTTTCATTATATATATGCAATTATTCCAAAATCCAGACACCATCCCATCCCAAGCAATCCGGATGAGGGATACTCAACCTGTATTTGGTCTATACGGAACGGCAGGGAGATTATGGTGCTCTGCAGCAAGTGGCTATCCTTTAAAATAGAAAAAAGCGAGTATCCTTCGGAAAGAGACATCTGCTGACCCAATCCTTCATCCATAGCTACTTTAAAACCTTCACTTTTCTTTTTATCCTCACGTTATCTTTTCCCTTTATCGGAAAGTCATTTTTCTGACACTGGAAAAATACACAAAGTCTGACAGCTGGGAAAAAATGAAATCTGAAAATATCCTTGGTCAAATGCTGGCTGTTTCTCAGGGGAACGGGAATGGATGCTGTGCTATAAAAATGAAAACAATTCACAAAGGGCAAACAGCAAGCAGCCACATCACCTGACGGTTAAGTGACCCATTAAAAGCACCCTGGGGAGCCTACAGTTGCCTGTTTCAGTTAAAAAGGAATCAAGCGCAGTGGAACCTGCATGCTGGACATCACAGTTGCTTAATTGTGCTGAAGGGCAAGTAGCTTGTGTTGCAGTCAAAGGTAAGCGGCAGGTCATGTGCTGTCGGAGCACAGAGGACGCTGAGAGCTTCTGCACATGTATTTTGTGCTAAAAAATGTCAACAAGCTTTACATTTTAGGATCAATTTGTTTCAAAAAAATGTGTTCTGGTTCTTAGGATGAAATTTGAAAGGACAGATTTTCTCATCTCTCCACTGCAGTTTGTTTATTACCTTCCCCTCGTTACCCTCTCCATTTGAGATCGCTACAGTCTATAAACAAAGAACAGTGTTTCTCAAACTGTGGGTCTTTGACCAGATGTCGGGTAGATCGCAGAAAGCTGGAAGCAGCCATCTTGAAGCTGCAGGCCTTACTCTTGATATATGCCTTCTGTGAGCATTAATAGTTTGACTTTTCAAATGAGTTTTTTTTTTAAATTGCTTTTGCATAAAATGTTGTCCTAATCTGGCTTTATGTCATATCAGGGAAGTTTCATGGTTGTACAATTGCTGCAGTCCTAGAATGTTAGTTTGCATTCCAGGAGTGTCATTTTATTATGTCACAATGAAGGCACATCCTGCTTGATGATGTCACTTCCGGCGATGATATCACTTCCAGGTTAATGACAGCACTTCTGGTGGGTCCCGACATGAATGCCGTTCTAAAAAGTGGGTCCAGGTGTGAAAAGTGGGTCCTGTGGGTCCAGGACCACTGCCATAGAACAAGAAACACACACACACACACACACACACACACACACACACACACGAAACAAAGTAACTATGAAGATCTTTCTGCCTTTACGAGATTGGTGAAAGGCATGGAGGCTTAAAGCAGGGGTTCTGATTGCACATTACAGGCCACACTACTCTGGTAGTTTGCAAGCCAAACTGACTGCTGCTGGCCTGATCGCTTTGCTGTGTGCCTTCTTTTTCCTAGGATGTGACATTGATTGGATTTTAACTTTAGGAATATGTACATTTGAGAAAATAATTATTCTCTCAATAATATTGGTATTCTCATTCTTTAAACAACTGCACTGCTCCATTGTCCTCCTTTATGTATCACAGGAAATTGTTCTTCCACATGTTCTGCATGCTCTTCCACAAGATGCCATCATACAGGCGTTTCAAGAGTTCAAGGCAACTCTCTCTCTCTCTCTCTCTCTCTCTCTCTCTCTCTCTCTCTCTCTCTGTGTGTGTGTGTGTGTGTGTGTGTGTCTGTCTGTCTGTCTGTCTGTCTGCCATGCTCTTCATATAATAATTCCAGCAGCTTTCCTTAGTGGATGATTCAGCAAACACAATACAAATCCTGTATATAACCATTAAGTCTTGAACAGTCATCACAATCATTATCATCCTGTATGCTGTTGCCAAGTCAGAACAAATCAGGAATATATTGCAAATGCTGCACTCGAATGTAGTCACATCCCTTTGTTCTGTTGGATATGAAAGGACAAGGGATTTTGGGTATATTGCTGCTGGAGAACCATTAACAAAGAAGGGCATTTACTCTGGCCTGTCTCTGTGGGTTTCCCTTGGCAGTGTCCAAGGGATGCTATAGAAAAGGTCCCTTTGACTGAGCACCTTTGCCCCTGCAGCCTGGACCAAATTGAAACCATGGAGCACATGCTGCTGTGCTGTACGTATTGTAGAGATATTCATGCTACTCTCATTTGCCCCCCTGCTGAGCCAATTCCTGGGTCGTACAATATATTAATTTATTGTTGTTTGACACCAACCTGATAATCACATACAGTTTCCCGGAGCGACAGGTCTATGAAGGGTAGGCAGCCCTTTTTAGCTCTGCCAGGTCACTCTGGGAAGCAGCTTCCATGGTGGAAGCCTCTTCCCAGAGCAGCTTTCCTTCTGCTTCGGTGGAGCAGGGGAGTGTCCAGGGCATTTGCATCCCTTGCCTCTCCCCAGGCCTGTCACTGGTACATAGGGAAGAAGAAGGACTGCTGCAGAAGCTGCTGCTGCTGCAGAGGAGAGCTCTCTATCTGCAGCTACAGCACAAGGAAGAACTCTCCTTCCATCCTTCGAAGATTTAGTCGAGAGGGTTAATGCCTCTGTTTGCCTGAAGATAACAGCTAAAGATCTGAAGGTCGCCAGTTTGGGACAGACGGAAGTCTCTGTGAGTGGCAGACCTTGTAAATTGCGACTGATTAACAGCTGAGCTGTCTTCGGCTGCCTTGTGTGAGGGGGAGTTGTGCCGAAGTCAGCTGCTTCTCTGGTGGGAGCAGGGAAGCCGCTTATCAGCCAGCAAGAAGACAAACGGGTGGCCAGAAAGAAGGACTAAATCCAGCAAGATCCATCTGTATGTGTGTAGTTCTTGGAAGATAGAACGTTTCTGTAAAAATTGTAAAAACCTTCGGGTTTCTGAATAAAGTCTGCCTATGTAAACTGCCTTGAGTTATAGTCATTAGAGAAATCTGGTGACCTAAGAAAGGCGGTATATAAATACAAGTATTATTATTATTATTATTTGTCATGGAGGCCTCCTCCATGGAGGCCTTCTCAAGATAAGGGAATGTTTGTTCCCTTACACTGGATTGTTAGTAATAAAGTATTATGTGTATGAATATTAGAAAGCTAATTATATAAAATTGTGAATATGATAAAATAAGTGTAAATATATATGTAATATGGAATAAAAATAATATGGAAAAAAAATTAGAGAAATCTGGTGACCTAAGAAAGATGGTATATAAATACAAGTATTATTATTATTATTATTATTATTATTATTATTATTATTAATCTTCTGCCTGATTTCTGGGCAGGTGAGGAAGGAGACTGGTAACACAAAGTCTTGCATGTGTTTTTAATGGAGAGCCCCTAACAGGACTTATGCCCAAGGACCCCCACTAATCTGGCATTGTTACTGGAGCCACCATAGGAAAGAGGGTGGTCCAAATGCGCTTTACAGTGACCCTTGTGCCAGCCAAACTTTGCTGGCCTAACTGTGCTGGCCTAATTCCAGGTTAGGATTGTGCTCGAAGAGAACTCCTGGGATGCTTTAGACTGACATGTCTTGAGAAAAGCTGTCCTTACCCCTAGGCCCTCAAAGCTAGTGCTTCTTAAAATGCCTGATGCGTGTGTGTGGACTGGCCATTCCCCCCCCCATGTGCTAGGTATGGTACCATACACACACATGCACATACACATGTTCTATAATTAGCCATCTATAGATGAGAGAAAATAAGAGGGATGTCTTATTGAAATGAGTATACAAAACATACCTTGCTTCAAAACACCGCTGAAGCTCTGTGAATGTTGTGTTGATTTATGTCAGAACCATTCATTGCCTTCCTTGCCCAACTTTAAAATGCCAACAAACTGATGCTTGATGCTTCAGCATATTAAATCAGTAGTAACACTCAGAGTTGAATTGGGCTTTCTTCAAGCAAGTTGACATACTTAGGAACCTTAGTAACAACCAGAGAGAAACTCTGGAATGCCAGGGATGGGTTACAATGAAGGGCGTAAGACAGGGGTCTCCAGACTTTTCAGTACAAGGGCCACATCGAATATTTTACAGATGTTCACAGGCTGAATAAAATCAATTTTATAAATGAATGAATGTAATTTAAATGAATGAATAAGTTTTACTTGGATCTTTCTTTTTCTTTTTTTTCTTTTTTTGCAATCAGCATGATATGATTCAAAGCAAGAGAAATGTTACATTTACATAGAAACAATGCCATGCTTAAACTGAGAAACGATACATATTGAGTAAAAATATCAAATATTTTAAGTTGCTGAATGCTGGATAAAATGTTGTGGTGGGCTACATTCAGAGCAGCATGCCTCAATCTCTTCGATGCTTTCTCTTCTTGCCATAAATGGGTCTATTCCCCCCTTCTAGGGAAAAAAAAGTCTAGTCAGATGGGTTTTAATGAACTCTGGGAGTGGATCAGGCTGTCCACATCTTGCCTGTTTTCCAACCTGGCTTTGTTTACATCTGGCCAGGCCAGGTACTCCATGGAGGTGTACCTCCATGGTACACCTCCATGTACTCCATGGAGGTGTGAGAGGCCTTCTGATAAGATGGTTCCTGATAGATTTCACCTCTTTCTACACTGACTGCTTTGGTGAACCACCACACGTGTCTTTTACATCTCTTGTGCCCTCTGCATCAGAATTCTGTCTATATCAGAATTCTCCCCAGAGCACTTATCAACCTATCTTTAATCTTGACCTACAATTTACCATGAAGCTTGAGAACAAAATAGGGGAGGGGCTTTGTATACTAAAATCACATTCATATCGTTTTGCTCCCTATTTTTTGCTGACTCTCTTGACTCTGGGCTTAAGCTTCATCCAGATTGCCAAATAAAGAGGGCAAGGGGCAGAGTTCAAACATGACCAAGATAAGGTCGGTGGAAATCCTCTGTAGTAAATTGAGAAAGCTCCTTCCCCCCACCTCCAGGAAGAATGTCATTATATTGTTCCAAAGAGCTACGGTCAGTCTGTTTATAGAAATAAACACTTGAGTGAAAACAGGCAAGATGAAATGCCGAAATAGCAGCAGAGCACATCTGGAGTGCCAAACCAGCATGCGCCAACGAAAAGAAAGAACTATTTCAGGGGGGAAAGGTACATATCGGCACTCAAGCCTTGATCAGACATAGATAGCTCTTGCCTTTACCTGTTCCAGTGCAGCATCTGGGAGCTGCTAGCACATGTCCAGCTGTTTATGTTGGCAGCCCCAAAGTGCACAATGGCACCATGCCTTTTGAGATGCCATAAGAGAGCTTACAGCAGCAGATCATGAGATCCAGTGTCATTAATTCTCTATAGGATTGGTTCATTAGTCACTTAGGTCACAACTGGTAGGTATAGTGCAGGTCTGAGATGATTAGGGATCAGTATGCACCTTGAGGCTATTAAATTGACTAAAGGGGACCAACAACCAACCCCAGAGGCTTTGCAGCTCATGATGCTGGCTGGGATGCCTTTATGCAATGTTTGCAAGATCGATTTCAAAGGATTCATAGCTTGGAGCAGACAATGCAATTCAGAGGTTCCTCTACTCCATGTCTGCAGGCATACTCCCTGAGAAGCTTAGTTGATGAAGATGCAATCTACAGTTTTGAGTCAGGGTGGGTATGCCGGAATGAAAAATGTAAAGTAGGTGTTGTTTCCTCTAAGGTAGGGGCCTGCAATAAAAGAGGTTGGAGTGTTAGAGAACAGTTAGCTCTGCAGTTAGTTAACAGTAGTGGCGTAGCTACCTATGGGGCAGGGAGGCACAGCGCCCAGGTGCCAACCTCGGGGGGGGGGTGTCACCACTGAACCCCAAATTTCAAAAATCATGCATTTATGGAATACTACTTCATGCTGTATACCACAGAATGCAGAATTTCACCCAGAATGCAACAGAAAAACCGGAGTGTAATATCTCTATTCTAGCAAAAGTTATGGCCAAAATATTAAGAACTGAAAATAAAACTTCTTTTGTTAAAATTGTGGTTTTTAAAATTGCCGCTTTAAGGAATAATACTATCATGGTGTATACCATTGGATGCAGAATTTCACCAGGAATTCCATGGAAAAAACCTGCAGTGTAATATCTCTATTCTAGAAAATGTTAATGACCCCCCCCCAAAAAAAATATCAACAAAAACACCCAAATACAAGTGTCTTATGCAGGAGTGTCAAACTGTGGCCTGCATGATGAGTCCACAAATTTTGTCGTGTGTGTGTGTGTGTGTGTGTGTGTGTGTGTGTGTGTGTGTGTGTG
>JAJKFI010000064.1:961199-1010221 GCA_029204185.1 Lerista edwardsae
TGTGTGTGTGTGTGTGTGTGTGTGTGTGTGTGTGTGTGTGTGTGTGTCAAAAATTCTAACTCTATGGCTCCAGGGTGTAAAATAACCTAGCTATGCCACTGGTTAACAGTTAATTAATTGTGACCGATATAAAACACATGCCTTATGTCTTATTGGGGTATGTGGACAAGGAGGAACATTGTCTCTGAGCCTGGAGTTTCAATATTGCTATTATGACTAATAGCTGGTGATGGACCTATTTTCAAGGTATTTCATCCTTTTAAAAAAGCAGGCTCAGCTATTTATCATCATCACAACTTGTGACCGTGAAGTTCTGTCTGTGGAAAGTGGCAGCAAGAGAGGTCTGTTATTTACCCACATAGCCTACTTCTGAGCTTCCCAGAGGATCCTGCTTCATACTGTGGACAGGGCCGACTTCAGGAGCAGCAGGGCCTAAATGCAGCCTTCCCCACCCTGCCTGTGGCACCTCCACACACACCAAGAAAAGCATTTGTGGTGCCGTGTGCAGCACCTGGAAATAATTGGTGGTGACATGATGACGTCACTCCCAATTGCTTCCAGGAGGCCCATTTGCGGCAGTTTGGAGGCAGGGGCAAGTGGGAGGGCTGAAGATAACGCTGCTCTTCACCCCACTAACCTACAGCCCATAGCGATCTTGGCTGCTGCAGCAGGCGATATGCTCACCGCACTGGTGTGCCTCCCCCCCAAAGTGCAGGGTCCAATGTGACGACATTGGTCACAGTGGCTTAAGGCCAGCCCTGACTGCGGAACCAGGATAATGGAGTAGATTGCCATTTGATCTGATCCAGCAAGGTCCTTCTTATGCCCTAATGTTCTTAGTTCCAATCAGTGGCATTGAATAACTCTAGGCTGTATTACTCTGGGAGATGGAGAACCATCTATTGCGTTCTCCACATCATGCCTTATTTCATAACCAACTGGTCGTTCTCCCTTGAGGAACATGGCTGTGCGTGATTTCCCAGTGTGACCATCCTCCGTCTACATGCAGAGACACATGTTCAAGTGAGATTGTCACTCATGTTGACCACCCAAAGAGAGCCACAGCTATTTAAAAAGGCTACAGTGATCCAATGCGAGGAAGAATTAAAGAATTTTCATGAAATGATTCTCTTTCCGGTACGAGTCCCTGGAACTGTTTGAAAATTACTCCAGCCATCATGGAGGGCAGCAGTGAGAGGAAGACAAAAGGTGAATGCAAACTCCGGTTGAAATAGTCCCCACGTCTTTCTTTCTTCCTCCGACATCTGTTTTTGTTTTTCGCTTTATCAGCCTGCTGCTTCACAATGGTTGGGGTGATGGGGACGGGAGTTGTGCAATATTCTGCTCCCAGTGTGACTTATAGAATATCAGAGAACAGGGGAAAGGAAAGCTTTTAGCTGGCTTTTGATTTCCCTTCCTTCAGGCTGGCGATAAAGATTGGCTGCAGAGCGCAAGCCCAACGTGAAAAGGGCAATTCATGCAGCCCACCTTATCAGCCCTCAGAAGGGAGAATCAGAGCTCACCCAGCAGGCTGTGTGGTGATAGCGGCAATCCCACATGAGGAGGTGGTGGGCGTGTGAAGATAAGACAAGCTTGGCCTTGGATTCCTTTCCAGACACACTTGACTTTTCCTCTCTCTCTGGTCGGAAGGGAGCATTGTGTGGGCACTTCAGAAACCCCTGGTGATGTTATCTTTGGTCTGGGTTTTGGGTTAAGAGAACTGCTAGAGGGGCAAAGAAGAGCTGGCGGGTGAGATGAGGGTGGCTGTTTCATGCATCTACGTGGTCAGAAAGAGAAGCCACTACAGTCATCTCCCTTCTGAGAGAGCCAAAGGTGTGCATGGTATGTTTGTCGTTCCGCCTTTCTAAGTGAGAAAGTTCATGTCCCACTCAACTTTGCATCATTCAGCCAGTGCCCATTACAAAAATAGCTTCACAAAATAAAATAAAATAAAATAAAATAATAATATGATATAATATTTTCCTAGCCCAGTGGTTCCCAAACTGTGGGTCAGGACATATTAGTAGGTCACAAGCCAATTTCAAGTGGATCGCAAAGCACGTAGGGCCGCGAGATTGAAAATATGGGAAGATGGGATGCTGGAAAGGGGAAGGGCTGTGTGGTTGTTTTGCTTGTGTCAAGGTTGTAAATAGCTTTTTTTCTTTCTGATTCACTTTGCTATTGGAAAAAGTCTGAGAAATAATCTAATGTATTGCTGCATTCTCAGGAAAGCAGCAGGCTCTGGTGTCACAATGGCGGCACTTCTGGCAACGACATCACTTCTGGTGGGGCCCGGACAGATTGTCATTCTAAAAAGTGGATCCCGGTGCTAAAACCTTTGAGAACCACTGCCCTAGACCATGAGTTAAAAAACAGAGTATGACACAGTGTGCATACTGAACATAAACCTGCATGCATACAAAAATCATGTCAGCTAGAGTTCAGTGTACTCATCCTGACATTCATCGTATTATGGAGAGCAATACCCTTCTATTCAAATATCTAGCCACACACATATAAATTGTGTGATTGGCACATGTAAATCAGAGCGCAATCCTGTATTGCCCTGGACTAGCAAGGCCAGCCAGCCTGTGCCAAATCCAGCACATTATAGCTGAGGCTGGAGCTTCCCCACAGCAAGGGCACTTTCGTTGCTTTAGTGCCGACGCAAGGGTGCTGCTCAGTTGCCCCCACGTTGGCACTAGGTGCACAGTAGCAACACAAATCAATTGCATCGACGCTGCACACCTTTTAGGATTGGGCTGTCAGTCTGTGTTTACTCTTGATCAAGATTAATAAGGTGTGTGTGTGTGTGTTTTGGACCCATGCAGCTAAATTAGACTATTGCGTGTTCACATAATGCAGCAGAGCACTAAAGGACCACAGGTGAACCTTAGACCACAAGTTGTGGTCATTTCCAAAGCCTGCTATACATTCCAGGAAACTGCTAGCAGGGAACCACTATACATTCCAGGGCTATTAAAGTGATATCACTTCGGGGAGTGCCATTGTTATACAAAAAGATTGATTGCACCTCCCTGATATTTATTCACAGTGGATACCTCTCACATTGCCAGTGAAGTAGCCCATTCCTCATTGAACCTGTTTGCTATCTCACCATGAGTTTAACATTCTAAGGGCACAATCCTAACCTGGAGTTAGGCCAGCACAGTTAGGCCAGCACAGTTTGGCCACCACAAGGACCACCGTAGACTGTATTTGGACCACTCACAGAGTCAGAGAGTCCAGCACACAGATGTGCACCATTCTCCCTGACTCTGAGAGTGGTCCAAACATACTTTATGATGCCCTTTATGCCAGCCAAACTTTGCTGGCTTAACTGTGCTGGCCTAACTCCAGGTTAGGATTGCGCTCTCATTGTTACAACAGGCCAGGGAATAGGAGCCCCCTCTCACATTGATATTTAGATGTGTACTATGGGCAGAATTAGTCTTGTGATGGCCAACTGCAAACATACAACTTTGTACTCCATCGCCAGTTGGGCTTTCCAGGCAACAGTGGGCTAAAAATCAGTGCACAAAGAGTTCACAGCATGTTGTTAGCCACCGTATGACAAGTTCTATGTATGGGATTAGCAGACAGAAGTCAACATGATCCACAGTTATGCACCAGAGATGACTTTGAAAATGGAGAGTTAGGACCTGGGGCAGGGGCTGTAGTTTGGTCACCTGCTTTGCGTGCAGAAGGTTGCAGGTCCAATCCTTGAAATCTCCATGTATTGTTCGGGGGTGGGAAACTCTTTTCTGATATTCTAGAGCAGGGGTGTCAAGCATAAGACCCACGTCCAGATGCAGCCCTTGGAAGCAAACTCTCCAGCCCCCATTCTCCAGCCCCATTCTAATTGGGCTCTCCCAGTGTCTCCCAGTGTCTCAGTGTCCCAGTGTCTCTCTCTTATCTTGAGATTATGAATAAGACTTGCACATTTTCTCTTCTATCATTTGCAGCAAATGAGTTTCGATGTGTGAACAACGTGCTTATTTCTGGTCATCATCTGCTTAATAATACCACTTCCTGTTTAATGATGTCACTTCCAGCCCTCAGAAGGCATCATGAATGGTATTCAGCCCACAATATGAAACAGTTTGACACCTCTGCTCTAGAGAGCTGGTACTCGCAGGATAGATGAGAATGAGCTACAGGGATCAATGGTCTGATTCTGTATTATGTAGGTTTATATTACCTGTGCAAAATATGATTCCAGTGTGTTTGTCCAGCATACATGCCCACCTTAAAACATATTTCCTTTCACCTTCCTACTGTCCATAGACAGTTAACACAGTTAAATTTGGAAGCATAAAAGGCTCTTAGGTACAAATATGTATTATCCTAAAGGTAGAAAGTGGAGGAGTTATTTTACTACAACAGTCATGTAAGGGAAAGAAGTTTTGAGTTTTGCATGTACAATACAAAAGTGTATTGTAGAAGTACATATAAGCATCACCTACTTAGCATGCAGTGGATGGGCTGCCCCCTCTCCCCATTAGCCGATCTGGCAGTGAGAGAAAATGTTTATGTTGAAATAATATCAGTGATGCCAGACAGATGGTACATGTGAGTGATTTGCTGCAGGCTGCTGTTGGAGCCAGGGGACACTCAAGGGGGAGCTATCCATTAGCATCTCCTAACTGCATTTTCTTTCATTTTGCATGCTTAAAAGCGATGCCAGCTCACCATATTAATAACCAACTTCTAAAGTGTGTTTTAATATTAAAAACAAGTCTGAATGCATGCTTTCTACAAGATTAATATTGAACAAACATGGCCCAACGTTTTGTTGAACTATTTCTTAAGAAACAGTCTTCTGCCATCTTCTCTTGAACCAATCTTGGAGCACGGTACTAACCTGCTCTGGGAGCGCAATCCTAACCTGGAGTTAGACTGGCAGTGTTAAGCCAGCAAAGTTTGGCAGGCACAAGGGCCACCGTAAAGCACGTTTGGACCACTCTCGGAGTCAGGGAGGATGGTGCACGTCTGTGTGCTGGCCTCTCTGACTCTGAGAGTAGTCCAAACATACTTTATGGTATCCTTTGTGCCAGCCAAACGTTGCTGGCTTAACTGTGCCAACCTAACTCCAGGTTAGGATTGCATTTTGGAATTGGCCAACCAGCTGACCTTCACTGTATCCACAGCAAGTTAAGAGGCAGCTAGAGGTACCACAGGGTAAGGGGACATTTTCCCCTTACCCTTGGGTAAATCCTAGCCATCCCTATGGGCCTACTCAGATCTGTACCAGCAAAATTACTGGCACAAATCTGTGTAGCACGGACTGGGGCCAACTGGACAGGGGGTTACAATCTGGCCTAAGTGCCAAATCCTGGCTCCACCCCCTCCCTGGGTTGATCCACCCACAAATCCACCCTCCCCCACCTCCTTACCTGGCTCCAGTTGCTAGTGCAAGTCTGCATTGACCTGTAAAGTCAGATCATGCATAGGAAGGAGGTTAGGATACTTCCAGTGCTCACTTACCTGTTTGCCTGAAGCATCCTGGCAAAGATAACTCCATTGTTATACTGTCTCTCTTTGCCCCTCTCCCCTCCCCAGTGTCTCTACAGATTCAGCACGGGCTGGCCTTTCAGTCGGGGAACCTTTTTTTTTTCCTTTTGCAAAAACACATTACTCTAACTGGAGGCAGCTGCTTTCCATTGAATAGGTCTGAGTATGTCAGAAACTGTATAAGAACATAAGAACATAAGAAGAGCCCTGCTGGATCAGGCCAAAGGCCCATCTAGTCCAGCTTCCTGTATCTCACAGCGGCCCACCAGGTGCCCCAGGGAGGCATGAGACAACAAGAGGCTTGCATCCTGTTGCCACTCCCTTGCACCCGGTACCAGTAGCCCACCACCTTTGTAAGGAGGTTGCACAATCCATCATTGCTTATAGCCCACGATGGACCTTTCCTCCAGAAATCCGTCCAATCCCCTCTTGAAGGCATCAAGACCAGATGCCATCACCACCTCCTGTGGCAAAGAGTTCCACAGATTGACCACCCGCTGAGTAAAAAAGTACTTCCTTTTATCTGTTTTAACTCTCCCAACCCTCAGTTTTAGCGGATGCCCCCTGGTTCTGGTGTTTTGAGAGAGGGAAAAGAACATCCTTTTATCGACTCTATCCCTTCCATGCATAATTTTGTATGTCTCAATCATGTCCCCCCTCAGGCGCCTCTTTTCTAGGCTGAAGAGTCCCAAACGCTGCAGTCTTTCTTCGTAAGGGAGGTGCCCCAGCCCTTATCATATAGTTAGATCTGATATCATATAGTTTGGTTTGGGGTATCTGGATGCAGGTTTTGATCCCACAATCATTAAATAATTGCTGTTAAATATGTCGACTAGTAACGCCATGTGCCCAATTGTTTATGATTCTGTCTTCCACTTCTAATCATTACTTTGCAGATCCATATTACATAGTCTTGGGACAGTCACAACATGTGGAGATTGGGACTCACCAGTTCCAGTCATTAATCCCAAATTATTATTATTATTATTATTATTATTATTATTATTATTATTATTATTATTATTATTATTATCAACAACAACAACAACAACAACAACAACAACAACAACAACAGGATTTATACCCCGCCTTTTTCCTCCATGGGCACCGAAGGCAGCTTACAACATCAAACAAACAAACAAACAAACAGACAAACAGACAGACAGACAGACAGACAGACAGACAGACAATAACATTGGGTATCTCCTTTTTGTCCCATCCCAAATTCTGGTGCAACAATCCCAATCAATCATTACTAGTGAGTGGTGCATGACACGAGCCAGGTGCAAGGGAGTGGTAATAGGATGCAAGCATCTTGTTGTCTCATATACTCCCTGAGGCACCTGGTGGGCCACTGTGAGATACAGGAAGCTGGACTACAGGGGCCTTTGGCCTGATCCCACAGGACTCTTCTTATGTTCTTATGTCCACATTGGCACAGCCCAGAAAGTAGACATTTTAACCCAAGACATTTTTAGTCATGGCCCACTGGTGTGTCCTGACCCACAGTTTGGGAACCACTGACATATAACACCACCATCATCACAACAACAACGATAACAAAAAATAATATATTAACATAGTACATGTTAAATTACACAATACAGTCATAGGGCACGGTCCTAAACTGAGTTTAGGGTAACTCAGCATAAGCTAAACCAGCAAAGTTTGGCTGGCACAAGGGACACCGTAAAGTATGTTTGGACCACTCTCGGAGTCGGAGAGGCCAGCACACAGACATGCACCATCCTCCCGACTCTGAGAGTAGTCCAAACATGCTTTATGGTGGCCCTTGTGCTGGCCAAACTTTGCTGGCTTAGATTATTCTGGCCTAACTCCAGTTTAGGATTGCGCTCATAGTCATATAATATAGTCCAGTGGTATTCAAAGTGGTGGGTCGCAACCCACCATTGAAACGTAAAAAGGGCCGTTTCCCCTTAAGGGGAGTGGCCCAGGAACGAGTGCCCTGATGGCGCCGCAGCAATCAGGGCACCAGGGGAACCAGGGGCATGGCGACACATCTGGGGGCTGCGTGAAGCCTTCTGGAGGGTCCTGGATGCTCGCAGCTCCCTGCACGACCCTCCACATGCTGTAGAACACTTTGTTTTGGTGACGGAGCTCACTTCCGGTCTGCGATGGATCGCGAACTGGAAGTGAGCTCTGTCACCAAAATGGAGTTTTCTACAGCACATGGAGGGTCGTGCAGGGAGCTGCGAGCATTCAGGACTCTCCGGAAGGCTCCACGCAGCCCCCAGGTATGTCGCCATGCCCCTGGGTCCTCTTGGCGCCGCGATTGCTGCGGCGCCATCGGGGCAACTCCCGCAGCCCCCGCCCCCGCCCCCGCAAACACTTACAGTGGCTTCAACGTCTGAGTAGGTCTTTGAATACCACTGATAGTCAGTTAGTTCTTACATATGAGAATTCTAGCAGATTCTTTGCAGTGAACTCTTGCTCATATTATATTATAGGTTCAGTGAATTAAGGGGGCAATCTCTCCTTGCAATATATATATATATATTTAAAAGAGTTTTTGAAGGTCTTGCAAGAAATGATTGCAACAAGCAAGTGGATTTGCAAGGGAAACCACTGAGAATTTGCACATTACTAATTTGGTTAAAAGGAAGAAAGGGTGGTGTTTGGATTATTCCCTTCTGGCATGCACAGTTGATTGGTTAGTGTCAAGTCACTACATCTCGGGTATCTCAACTCCAGCATCTTTCTTCAATATTCTCAGCTCTGGAATGTATACAGTGATAATAAAGACCAGAAGGCCTTTAGACATGTGTGGACTGTCCTTCCATCACTTCTAAGCAAGAGCAACCAGCTTCTATGCTCCTGGGATTTAGGAGAAAACCTTCAAGATAAGAGTATCTTCCAGGAAGGCTTGAACCCTGACGCTTCTCATTTTAGAATGAACCATTTTCATTCTAAAATGGTTTGAGATTTGAGCAATCCTCTACCTCAATCTACCAAATCAACAGAAATTTTAAAAAAATCTTTTGACAAGCTCATACACAGAGTGTACTGAAAGAAACCTCCATATCGCAACCTCATTGACTGGTAAAATTTTAATGTTAACTGTGTGAAGGGTTAGTTAGCAGAACAGTAGTTGTTTTGTTAATGCATACAATTCTTTTGAATGTGTTTGGCCAGTTGTTGAGTTTTATTATTTATGATGTACCTTGTGCTATCAATGTGCATGGCACATTACACAGAGTGAGAAATACTGGTCTCTGTCCCAAGGAGCTTACAATTGACAGAAGGGAAACACAAGAACATAACATAACATAAGAAGAGCCTTGCTGGACCAGGCTAAAGGCCCATCTAGTCCAGCTTCCTGTATCTCACAGTGGCCCACCAGATGCCTCAGGGAGCACACGAGACAATAAGATGCATGTATCCTGTTGCCACTCCCTTGCACCTGGTATTCTGAAGTAGCCTATTACTGATGTAAGGAGGTTGCCCAACGCATCATGGCCTATAGCCCACAATGGACTTTTCCTCCAGAAATCTGTCCAATCCCCTTTTAAAGGCACCTAGGCCAGATGCCATCACCACCTCCTTTAGCAAGGAGTTCCACAGATTAATTGCCTGCTGGGTAAAAAACTATTTCCTCTTCTCCGTTCCAACTCTCCAAGCACTCACATTTAGTGGATGTCCTCTGGTTCTATTGTTGTGAGAGAGGGAAAAGAACCTCCCTCTATCCACTCTATCCTTCCCTTGCACAAGGGAGACACAATGGAGGGAAGCAGGAGAAGCATATTCATCTCGTGAAAAGGGATGGTGGAGAGCTGGAACTGGCAAGAGAACAGAAGGTCAGAACTTCCACCATGATCTTCCAAGTGATTTGTAGGTGAGGAGTGGAGAGGGAAACTAGCCAGGTTTCAGTGAGGACAAGAAACTTGAGGGATTGCCAAGAGAAACACAATATGGACAGCTACTGTTGTCTGGATTAGAGAGAGGCCATTCCAGAGACAACAAGAGAAGAGCCGTGAAAGGTGGGTAGGTAGCAAATGGGAACTATTTGGGGAGGGGGAGTGCAAGTTCATATGAGACTCAATGCAGCTATAAAAAAAAACATAAAATGCCGGGTGGGAGAGCTGGAAATATGAATCAAAAGTACAGTGGACCACACATTCATGGCCCTTTGGCAAGAGACCACATGGTGTGAGCAAAAGACCCAGAGGACTTCCTCCTGGTTCACACACACACACAAGGTGGAGGTGGTCAGTTAATGACCTTGGGGAATTGCAAGCAGGAGCACAAGCTGCAGAATATGCAGGCAGAGGCAGTGATGTCATCTACGAACAAGGAGAGGGAACGCTGGGTGGGACTTACTCTCTGATTGGCTGCCCGTCCCTTGCATTCTGCCGCCTGCCCGTGCTGCCCTGGCCTTGGAGGGGGCGCCGGCTCACCAGGGGGCTGGGGGGCACGCGCCAGGTGCCTGGGTAGCAGCGGTGGGGCACGCCAACCGCGGGCACCCCGTGTGGTGGGCAGGCGGGCAAGCGGCAGAATGCAACGGACGGGCTGCCAATCAAAGCGTAAGTCCCGCCCAGCATTCCCTCTCCTTGTTTGTAGATGACACCACTGGGCAGAGGTCACTTACAGAGCCCTTAGACAAGAGACCGGGTTGTTGTGTGACATCCAAGCTGAGCTCGAATGTTTGATTCCAGTCTTAGGTTATAGGTTGCAGCTGATGTCTAATCTCAGGGGATGGCTTGGGCAGAAGTTTTGCACCTCTCCCATATTCATAGTCATCATGTTCCTTTCTATCCTGTGTCTAGGGGTGTGGATATTTGGTGGTATTTTTTCCCCAAAATGTCTTCTTAAAATAGCAAATTGTGGTGTTATGTGTTTTTATTCTACATTGTCAGTCCAAGTTCTCATGTATTGGGTAGATGATATAGGTGATATAGGGTGCAAGCCTAACCTGGAGTTAGGCTGGCATAGTATAGGCTTGCAAAGTTTGGCTGGCACAAGGGCCACGTGAAGCGTGTTTAGACCATTTGCAGAGTCTGGGAGAATGGGGCACATCTGTTTGCTGGCTTCTCTGACTGTGAGAGTGGTCCAAACATACTTTATGATGTCCCTTGTGCCAGCGAAAATTTGCTGACATAACTGTGTCAGCCTAACTCCAGGTTAGGATTGCCCCCATAGTGTCAGCAGATGCAGCCACAGTATTATTTCTAATTGGAACAGTAGTCTATTTTAATTTCTGGAAAATGCCTTAAAACACCAAAATGTGGTGTTTTGTGTTTTTATTATTTTAACCACCAAAAGGTTGTGTTTAACTGCCAAAAAGCAGTTTTCAACAAAAATGCCAGCCCTACCTCCGTCACATGCTGTGTCCCAAGGTACTGTCTCCTCTCGCTCTCTTTGTCAGTAGTGGATAGCCGTTCTTCACTGGGATATGTACCTCATATCTTGGTGTTCATTGGCTGATGCATCTGATGGAACAGTCATCCTCATTGGCTATTGGCATATTTCATGTACAGAAAGTACAGAAAATGCAAGTAGTGGGAAAGCATGGAAAGCCACAAGAAAGTCTTGGGCTCCTCCAAGACAACGGTATTGTAGCCGGTCTTTTGGATGGCCACATGCCCTGGAGCACAGCAAGGCTTGGCCTGAATCCTTCCATGGCCTGTGTTAGGCCTGGAACATCATGGGTACCATTGCAGCCTGGCTGCCAGAGTCTGATGACCTGCCAATGGGTTTCTTTCTATCCATTGGGAAATAATTGTCATACAGGTAACACGTTTGAGAGTGCAATCCTAACCTGGAGTTAGGCCAGCACAGTTAGGTCAGCAAAGTAAGGGCCACCATAAAGTCCTTTTGGACCACTCTTGGAGTGCAATCCTACCTACCTAGAAAGGCTGACATAGCAGGGCCATATCCACAGGCCCATTCGGAGGCGGCAGCAGCAACGTGCAGGACAAGGGGAGGTTTTCCCCTTGCACCCGCGTAAGCCCCAGTCACCCCTATGGGCTTGCTTGGATCTGCGCCGGCAAAATAGCAGTCGCAGAGGAATGTGCACAGGAGTGGCCTGAATCAGGGCCGCCATGGCCGGGAACCAGTGTTAGGATATGGCACTATGGCCAACCTGCGTCACAACCGCATCATAACCGCTGTCTCCGCCTGCTGCGCCGCCCAGTTACACCCCCGGAACGCCTCTGGAATGCCCTCGCGGACACCCTGCGCCGACCGAGCTATGCTGGTGCTCAACTGGTGCACAGCCGATGCTGCCGACGGTTGTGGCAGCACCCAAGCATTGGCGCTGCCGCTTGCGCCAGCCAAGCGCCATAGCGCCGACGCGGATGCGCTTTACGGCACGTTCGCGACAGAGTTCGGCCGGCGCAAGAGCGCAGTGCCAGTGCTAAGGGGGGTATAGGATTGTGCTGATAGAGTCAGAGAGATGGCGCATGCCTGTGTTCTGGCTTCTCTGATTCTGAGAATGATCTAATCAATCAATCAATCAATCACTAGTATTTATATACCGCTTTTCAACACAAAGTTCACAAAGCAGTTTACAGGCAAATAAGAACATTAAAGTTAAATGGCTCCCTGTCCCAAAAAAGGCTCACAATCTAAGAGCATACCAGCAACAGCCACGAGAAAGACACTGTGCTGGGGTGAAGAGGGACAATTGCTCTCCCCCTGCTAAATATAAGAGGACACCACTTCAAAAAGTGCCTCTTGCCCAGTTAGCAGAGGAAACATACTTCAGTTTGTCCCTTGTGCTGGCCAAACTTTGCTGGCACCTTCAGTCACCTCAGTTAGGACTGCGCCCTCAGTCACCTAGTCCCTTGAAAATGACTTTCCGTGTTGCTGTAGCCATAAACTGTGCAATGGCTCAAAATCTTTACAGTTCACCACCCAGCCAAAGACAGAAAACAAAACAGGCAACTTCAGAGGTTCCAAACACAGCCCATCTGTTAGTGATATGGGCCAACCATGTATTCTCTACGTACATATATACATTTCCTGCATTGCATATTATTTCAAATATTTGCTCTTGGAACTGCAAGGTGTCCTACTGTCATAACAGTCAACTTATTCATTAAGCTGTCAGCACCTTTGCGAATTTCTCCCCACACAGAGTCCATTTCTGATTTTCCATTCCCCCTTAGAGGACCTCCTCACTCATCACCAAGAGCGGTTACTCTCATAACTGGTGCAATTGAGATTCTCATGTCAACATATGTAAACCAAAATCTAAACTCCTTATGGCCAGGATTCCAACTCCCGAATTTCCGAGGGCACTAATGGATTTCGAGGGCCAGCTTGAATTTGCAAGAGTTTGGTTCCTATCAACATGATGCCGTTTTTGGCACTAACTTCTGAGCCAGGCTTGCAAAGGAGTATTAGAAGCTAAGGAGTAAAGCAAACAAGTATCAAGCAAGAGGGGAAAAAAGCGCCGTGATTGATTGCAAACCCCTGTGTTTTGAAATGATGCAGGACACACAAAA
The DNA here is from genome assembly GCA_029204185.1 of Lerista edwardsae. Lineage (NCBI taxonomy): Eukaryota > Metazoa > Chordata > Lepidosauria > Squamata > Scincidae > Lerista > Lerista edwardsae. Next base: position 974,180 of record JAJKFI010000064.1, read on the forward strand.
GCAGAATAGCAAAATAGAGGCGCCACCATTATTTGGTCTTTAGCTTACGATGGTGTTGTTGAATTACATATGAATCTAGACTAGAGAGGGCTCATGATTGGGCACTCCAGCAGCCATGCAGTTGCATTGCATGTCCTAAGAAATGTAGCCCAGAATTCTTTGCAATGTTGCATGGGATCTTGGGAAACAATTCTCCAACTGTGAATGATGCTGGTCCAGAAATAAGCCTAAAATATGCTTTAAAATGTATCTACCTTTCTTGATCATAGTACCAGCAACAACACTGGAGATTATCTGAATTAATGGATTGTCCAGTCCTAGCCATGGTAGATCCTGAGAGCCACCAGCATAACACATGGTTTGCCATCGTGGCCACCTCTCCGATGGTTTGCGGACCACGGCCACCAGTGCAAAGGCAGAGAGGCTGTGCATTGTGCACAGTGTAGTTGTGTTGGTACTGGGGGGGGGAAGATCAGGGTGGGGATCCAACTGGGCCAGAAATGGATCGGGGCAGGATGGGGCCAATCTTGGTGGCAGTGACGCCTGCCAGATCCAGAACCCCTGTCTGACCTGCACACTCCTGCTGCTCTTCAGATCTGCACCAGCAAAAATGCTGGCATAGATCATTAGGGGACTGGCTGGAGAGGTTAGTAAGATGTGTATTTGCTTGCCTTTCCCAGGCAGCCCAGTCCCCTGCTGGTGTGCACTGCAGGATATAGCCAGAGGCGTTTCTACATAACAGGGATGGCAAAGCTCTAAGTTTTGCAAGAAGCCTTACCCTGTCATGTAAATCCCTCCTCTCCCTTGCTGCTGTAGCCAGTAAGCAACGCCAAGATTGGCTAAAACGGTGCAGGAGAGGAGTGATTTCCACTGCAAGGTAAGGCTTCTTGCAACACTTAGAGCTTTGCCATCCCTGTAGAAACGCCACTGGATATAGCAGAGGCTGCACTGACAGCCCTGTGATCCAGGGGGGAATAGTATTGGGCCGTAAGTCTCTTAGCAATGCCCCCAATTCATCCCTTTGTAAATCAGGCTGCATGGAGGTAGGTTTTCTCCAAATGTTTTAATAGGCAAATGAGGGCAGAGCGGAAAATAAAAGGGGAGATATATGACAACAGACAACTCCTCCCACTGATGTGGTCTTTAAAAGACAACGTCAGCGTCTGGCCTGCTCTGCATGTTCACAATATCCTCATCCTCATCTCTGCTCTTTAGAGCTGGGTGAGCTGGGTGAGGATCACCTTTAAATGATTAAGAAGTGCCCAGTCCTATGGGCTCGTATTCAGTGATGTCATGCACCCACTACGCACCACTACGCGAGTACCGGTTTCTAGCAGTTGAGCTGGCCTAAATCATTATTTGTTTGGCATTTGGACAAGTGCCAATCAAAAGTGAGTACCGGTTTCTAAATCATTTGGATGACACCACTGCTCGTATTGCCAGCACTATGGCTCAGCACCAGCTCCAGGTGTCATAAATGTGCCCTAAAGTGAGTGCCGTGCTGAGCCAACACCAGTGGCAACACCAGTGGCAACACCAGTGGCACTGAGCCTCAACACTGTGGCACTGACACCGCATCACCGGACCACAGTAAGTGTCACTGTGGACCAACGATGTAGGTTTTGGGGACGTGGGGAGGCCAGGGGGAAGAGGTGGGGAAGGCGGGACTGGGTGGGGGAAGGGAGGAGCAGCTCCAGGAAGGGGTGAGACTGGCAGTGGCACTTTCTGCCACATCCCCAACCTTGGAGCTTGGCGGCCCAACGTGGGGCTCTCCAGTTTCCACCTGCAAAATAGCAGGCAGAGACTGAAGTAGCCCCATTACAGGGCCCATGGCTTTCCTCAAGGGAAGGGGACAAATATACCCTTCTCGGTGGTTGCTGTCACAGCTCCCACAGGAAGCAATGGTGGCCATTTTGGCACCACTGCTCCTACAGGATCACAGTGGATCGGGCACAGGATCGGGCTGGAAGTCTTTGCTAGCTCTCACATTCCTCACACATCTCCCGCCCCCCCCGGTCTTTCACACATACCCCACAACACACCCTTTCCTGACTCCAGTGGCAGTGAGAGGTTCCTTTATTCCCTGTGCTCCGTTTCCCCTCCCCTTGTTGCCCTGGACACAGTGTGCTGTGACTACAGTGAGCCTCATGATTTTTAGGAGCCATTCCTTCCCTCTAAACAGGAAGACGCTGGTGGGATTCTAGTCTTGGTAAGAGCTTCGGCAGTGGACGTAGCCCTCACAAATAAGACAGTTCGCATTTATGCATTTGGCCTTCCTGTGTGGAGAGACAGAAAAATAACTAAAACTAAAAAATAAAGGAAACCTGGTGCAACACACTTTAAATAATCTTGTGCTGCATCTGGAGTGAACCACTGGAGAAAGGAGCCCTTCACTGCTGGGGTAAATGAAGGGTATGCTGGGGTGGAATGCTGGTGGGGAGGGCTGGTGGCATGGGACTGAGAGTGCAATCCTAACCCACTTTCCCGCCCCAGGAAAGGGCAATGTAGCTCTGAGGTAAGGGAACAAACATTGCCTTACCTTGAGGAAGCCTCCATGACTACTTCTCCACTGCAGGATGCAGCACATGCCCCATTGGCACAGCTACGTCAATGCTGGAAAGCTGGTTAGGAAGCTCTCTCTTGATATGAAGTTGGTTTTGGGACTTGGCCCCTTTGGTGGGGAGGAGGGAATTTAGAATCTTCAAAATTCATTTCTGAACCCAAACCTGGAGAACTTCGGTGGAACTGCTCCTGCTTTTGCGTGGTAAAATTCCTGCTCATAATGTGCGCTGCCAAAAGAATAACAAAATACAGACATTTTTTTTTGCTTTTGATAAACAGGAGGGGTGCACGCAGGAATCTCTTTCTGTTCATATGCTTCTTTATTTGTAGGGGAAACTATTGTGGGATCATGTGTACACAGCAGTTGTTTATTGAGAGGATATTTGTACAAGAAAGTCTGCTTGTCTTAGGTGTGGAAGCCGGTTTAAAGTGCAGAACCATGTTTATACACGGTCTGTAGGAGTTCACATCTTTCCAGACCTCAGATTATCTGAAGGTTTTTTTTTTGGGTGTTCATCGTTCCGTTCAATGCAATGTACTATTTTGTCGATCCTTCCCTGTGGAACTGGTGGTCAATTGATTGTTTCAATCCATTAGAACAGTGTTCTTCAGCCTTTGGGGTTGGGACTCCAATGGGATCGTGAAGCCTCAGTTGGGGGGGGCTCACGGCAAGTTACAGGAATGAAAAAGTTTGAAGATTACTGGTCTAGAGCACCACCAGGTAAAACGGGATGCATCAACTGAACCTCTTCAGGGACCAGGAGACTCAACTGCGGGGGAGGAGTGCTGGGAGCGTGAAATGGGGCGACGAGTATGTGGCAATGGGGCTGGGTTGGGCAGATAGGGTATCAGGTGGTGGTGGGATCGACTGTGGATCCCCAGTCTCATATTTATTATTTATGTATTGGGGTTGTGGCATGAAAAAAGTCGAAGAAGAGGTTTTACTTGGCATTCTTTGACAACCAGTGTCAGAATTAAGGGACAGCATTATCTTTCCCTCTAGGTGGCAGGAGAGAGCTATGTTGCTGAGAAAAAAAACAATTTGTTTTGTGGAAAAAAAAATTAATTCACTTTACATTTCTTTCTTTCTTTTTAATCCCCTCATCTAAACAGTCATCTATCCCAGGAAAGCAGCCCTCTCATATCTGCCTCTGAAAACTCAACCTAGGAACGTTACAAGAAAGGATTTACCTGAGGATCAATGCCAGAGTCCAAGCAAGGCCCCTCATGTCCTTAAGCTCATCTGTATGTATGTATGTATGTATGTATGTATGCATGTATGTATGTATGTATGTATGTATTTATTTATTTATTTATTTATGCTGATAAAGGTAAAGGTTTCCCCACGATCGAATGGTCTAGACGTGACCGACTGTAGGGGGCGGTGCTCATCTCCGTTTCAAAGCCTGTAGAGCCGGCATTTTGTCCGAGGACAAGCTTCCGTGGTCATCTGGCCAGCATAACTCTACGCCGTAGCGCACAGAACTCCGTTACCTTCCCACCGAAGTGGTCCCTATTTATCTACTGGCATTTTTTACGTGCTTTCGAACTGCTAAGTTGGCAGGAGCTGGGACAAGCAATGGGAGCTCACTCCGTCATGCAGTCTTGAACTCCCAACCTTCTGGTCGGAGAGCCCAACAGCAGCAGTTTAACCCACTGCGCCACCATGTCCTTTATGCTGATAATGTTGAATAATACATTTTTTGGTTGATATGATGGTTATTCAGAACCCATTTGGGCTGTCTTTTGGCACTGCAGAAGGTATTTTCTCTCCTTGATCATTCCAGCAAAACATTTTCCAAAACGTTGATTGGGCCACCTTTTTCCATGGGAAGGAAGAAGCAACATGCTTAAATTGTGTTAAAGCAGAATGAGTGTCACAGTATCTCCATTTGCCTCTAGTGATATGATATCCTGCCAAGCTCCCATTCTCTTTTGTGAAGACTGAAGGAGGGCGGTTCAGGTTGGGGCATGGAGATATTAAGGTACAAAAAGGATACCCTGATTAATTATTGAGTAGGACTGACAGATCAGATGTGATGGCGCTGTGGGTTAAACCACTGTTGCTGAGCTTGCTGACTAGAAGGTTGGCTGTTCAAGACCGCACAACAGAGTGAGCTCCCATCGCTTGTCCCAGCTCCTGCCAACCTAGCAGTTCGAAAGCACGGAAAAATGCAAGTAGATAAATAGGGACCACTTTGGTGGGAAGGTAACGGTGTTCCGTGCACCTTGGCATATAATCATGCTGGCCACATGACCACAGAAGCTTGTTCTTGGACAAACACCGGCTCTTCGGCATAGAAACAGAGATGAGCACCGCCTCCTACAGTCGGTCACGACTAGGCCATTCGGTCGTAGGGAAACCTTTACCTTTACCTGACAGATCATCCCATGCAATCCATTCACAGAGCAGGTGCAACGCAGAGAAAAACAAGTAGCGCAAAATCAAGTGAGCAAGCCCAGCCAAGAGTGTCAGGAATGAGTTTCTTTTTGCATGCCAAACCAATGGGAAGTGAAGGTAATACTTACTCCAGTAAGTGCAATACAGTAGTAATACTAACTCCAGGCACGTCTGATTTTGCACCTTGAAGTTAATTCTGCATGACAACTAAATTCTCCTAAAGACTCAAGAGTTGAGAATTTTTTTTCATAGCATACTACTGTAGTATAGTGCAGTGGTTCTCAAAAGTTTTAGCACTGGGGCCCACTTTTTAGAATGATAGTCTGTCCGGGACCCACCAGAAGTGATGTCATGGCAGGAAGTGTCGTCATTGTGATGCCAGAGCCTGCTGCTTTCCTGAGATTGCAGCAATAACTTGGGTTATTTCTCAGCCATTTTCCAATAGCAAAGTGAATCAGAAAGAGAAAAAGCCTATTTACAGCCTTAACACAAGCAGAACAACCACACAGCCCTCTCCCTTTCCAGCATCCCATCTACCCATATTTTCACTATGGCTGCCATAGGTGCTTTGCAACCTACCTGAAACTGGCTTGCGATCCACTGGTGGGTCCAGACCCACAGTTTCGGAATCACTAGTATAGTGACAGAGAGCTGTGATCTTGGAAGCGTCTCACTGAAATCTTGCTTTCAGTCATAAACTCACTAGATAACATAGGCAACCCACTAAGCCTGAGCTTTCTCCACCAGAAATTCAGGGAGAATAATGCTGACCTACCTTAAAGGGTTGTTGTTCCAAGAACTATGGAGAAATACCTGTGGACTATTTTGCACAGTATAAAAGTACTCATTATGATTGAATCGCATTATATTATTATTATTCATTCCAATTTTGCACAGTTAAATGTTTACTACCAAACAGATTCATTTGCATTCTAGACATAACACAGGGAGACTACAGGGTTGTTGTTGTTGTTGTTGTTGTTGTTGTTGTTGTTTTACTTCTTAAAAATGATGGCAAGTCACTCCCTGGCTCTGCCTGCCTGCTACCATGGCCAGCAGTTGCAGCTGTGCTCCCCACCAAGGAGCAGGTACAGAGTTCCAATGTTCTTTCCCTACTTGTCCCAGGTTGGCATCCAACTGCTGTCAGGGATGCTCCGGTCCCTTTAAAAGGAATTCTCCCCAAGCTGATTAGAGCATTCAGCAGGTGGGGAAGCCCGAGCAGCCCATCCAGCGCAATGTGGATGTTATTATGCCTGACCTTCTTTTCTCATGTGCAACCTTCCAAACGCTTTTAATAAACGCCGGCGAGGTTTCCAAGGACCTGTCTCTCGCCGAGCCGCTTCATAAGAACAATGTCGTATTAAACATTCCGCAGGACTCCGGCAAATGACATTTGGTGAAACCAAATCTCTGTGAAATACCTGCCTTTATTAAAGCTGGCCAAGTATTCGTCATAACACATTTCTGAACGCAGACAGATTTAGAAACGGGAACTGGCACAAATTCCAAATGCTCATTTTCTAATTTTGAGGTAATTACAGTAGACCGTGTTTTCTCCGAAAGGATCAAAAATCATGTAAGTCTTTTTTTTTTTATGTTCATGGCCACAATCCAGAGCCTCAGGCATGCACAGGTTTCCTGTTATCTTCTATGGGTATAAGCCATGGAAGATGCTCCAAAACATGTGCAGGTTCTGTAGATGCTTTCTAGCATGTCTAAGCACATAGACATACGGTCAAAGGATATGCAAGCATCCAAATAAAAACAATAAGAAAGATGGCAGCTGGAAATGGTACAGCGGCTTCGCTTTTGGTTGAAATTCCAGTATTTTCACATGTCCAAAACATTCATATCTGGACTGCAGAAGTGCAGGTGTGTTTTAAACTCCTTCTCTCTTAGAAGCTCCATGTGGGTATTAAATACCACCATGGATGCATGAGCACTGCAACAGTGCTACAATAAATGGTCCCACCAAAAGATCTCAAATTTGCACTGTGAACCGTGTAGAGATAGTCCTTTTCAGAGCTGCTGTTGCTTTTACTGTATACCTATGTCACCATGTAAGAAAAGGGGGCAGTTCTGGGAAGTTTCCAGCACTGTAGTTTTGTACATTCATAATGCCCCACCAACTGAAATGAAAGTTGCAATTTAGGCTTCTTACGTTAGGCCAGGGGCTACTTTTTGTCAGTGAAGGTGCAATCCAAACCTGGAGTTAGGCCAGCACAGTTAGGCCAGCACAGTTTGGCAGGCACAAGGGCCACTGTAAAGCACGTTTGGACCACTCTCAGAGTCAGAGAGGCCAGCACACAGACGTGCACCATCCTCCCAGACTGAGAATGGTCCAAACTCACTTTACGGTGTCCCTTGTGCCAGCCAAACTTTGCTGGCCTAACTGTGCCGGCGTATCTCCAGGTTAAGATTGTGCCCTGAGTCAAATTTAAAGCTTCCGAGTGCAAATAAGCACCTGCAATTATTGTTTGAAGAAATTGATGCACTAACGCATCTATGTTCATTCCCATAGCTATTTCATTCAAACTGTTCTCTTTTGTGTTTTTCTAGGTTAGCTAACAGCTTATGTTTCTTATCTGCCTAGCTCACAATGCATTTCTGCTAGCAGAGCAGGGAGAGGGCTGCACAAAAGGGCTTCTCCTCCTGTCCTGGAAAAGCTTTTTGAAATTAAGAATTTATTTCCCATCTGCAAGTCCAGGGGGGAGAAGTATCCCCCTTTCAGATGAATTAGAGTGCTTCATTCACCCCTTTTCATTCCACTTTCATACGAATCAGAGAGCAGGATTGGTTAAGTCACTGGAAGTGCAATCCTATGTAAGTCTAAAAAGAAATGCCCATTGTGTTCAATGGGTGTTACTCCTAGGTAGATATTATAGGATTGTAGCCTTAGAGAGACTCTTGAGTTGGGCAGGGAGGGGGGATAGCTTGGCTGCAGCCAACTGACTGGTGACAGGAAGGAGATCCCTTCCCCAATTTGGCATGGCTAGCCTTACCTATTTCAAAGACCTGAAGGTTGGAGGGAACTCAGATTCAGCAGACCAGCTGAGAGTGGGTTTGGGACCTGGTGAATTTGTTTTTTCTAGGCCTCCCAGCAAGGGCAATCTAAAAAAAATATGCAACATAGTTGGGCCCCAGGCTCCCTTCTGGATTGCTGGGCCCTGGTAATTTCCTGCCCGCTCCATCAGCTCTGCTAACACTGACAAGAGCCCTCTTACACCATCTTGGTTGGGAGCAAAGATTGGACAAGCACTGATGCAATGTCTTAAGCTAGGGTAGGTCACCCAAAAGGCTGATGGCAGGATTAACCATTTAGTCCCCATTTTATATGGTGGGCTGGAGTGACAGAGTAACTGCAGATGTTTGAACTGAAAAATTGATGGTCCCATTTAAACCCATTCCTTGAGTCTTATGTCTTCATTCATTGGACAGGGGGCAACGAAAATCAACAGTTTAGAATTGTATCACTTCATTCTGCAGAATATGATCTCTGGTATTTCTGGAATGCTATAGTGGAAGACTGCACAGTGGAAGCCCTCTCAAAACTTTCTCACATGCAATTAGAATTAGCAATATCCTAGTTGCAACCTACTTTGAATAGGAGTGTATTGGGAAGAGCTTTCCAGCTCAAAGGGCATCAGGATTGCTTTACTGCAAGGCAACCCCTGCTAGACACAAATAATGTACTGTACTATCATGACTGTTCACCGTGGGCTGAATAATATAAGTCCACTGGCTAGAGCAGGAGGTTGATCAAGCCCACTGAGGACCCACCCAGATTTGGCTTGACAGGTCACACAGTTTTCAAGCTTGGATTAAAACATTCATGCAATATGCTGGGGCTTTTCTAGCCTCACTCTTGTATTGCAACAGGTTCATCACATTTCTTTTCCAGAACAACCCCAACAGAATAGCAACCTTGGAAGCAGACAGATGGAAGGCTTAGGAAGAAGTCCTTCGCTATTGGAATGGGCAATTGTTCAAGCTCTTTAGTGTTTTTTAAAATTGTGAATTAAAATTAATCCTGTTATAAATGTTTTCAGATTTTAAGAATACTGATGGGAAATCCTTTGGGTGATTTCAACATTTTTTTTTTTAGCTGTCATGGTTCTATTGTTAATGCTGATCAAAAGGTGTACTGTATTAAGAAGGATGTGCATACATACACCCAATCAAATCTGGATTTGGATTTGTGTCAAGGGACCTCAGAGTTTTGGCTTTAGTCTAGGGCAGGCTTTCTTTAGTAACAGTCCAACTCTTCGCCACTTACAAAAAAACGCAATAAATTTTTTGCATGTGACTCTGAATGGGGAATGAAAACTGTTGTATTTCCAGCAAGATCTTAGTAATGTCTCCATAGAGGTAAGTTCAACTATGATCTATGAGGCTTGCATCCTTATCACCTACCATCATCCGCTATGCAGCTGAACCAATGGAGCATGTGATGCATGAACTGATGGAGGGGGCAATTAGATGGCCAGTGACAGTAAGTAAATTTAATTTTTACTTACCTCCCGGTAGGCTGCCTAGTTGCCAATCGGTCTCCTAGGATCCATTTCGCTGGTATAAGCCAAAGTTGAGGAAGGGAACTAGTCTGGGCCAGGAAGGAGGAATAGGATCCAGTGTATTCCTCTACTGTATTCCTATACAGTACAGTGTATTCCTGTACTGCTGCCGACATGTAAATGCCCCAGCATTTATACCCCCAGAATTTATACCCTGCCTTTCCCATGCCGAAGCAAATGACCAAGGTGGCTTATACAATATGGGCAGGCTAGCTTAAACCAGTGATGTCATGCACCCACTACGCACCACTACGTGAGTTCCGGTTCCTAGAAGTTGAGCTGGCCCCGCCCACTTGAAGATGGCCCCGTCGGCTGATTGGCTCAGCAGCTGCGCATGCGTACTGCACGCCCGCAGCCATTGCCTGCACTTTCTGTGAGGAGGCAGGCAGGCAGGCAGGCAGCGTGGTGGTGGTGGTGGCGGTGGCAGCGGCAGCAGCGGAGCGAGAGGACTGGAGGCGGCAGCAGCGGCAGCAGCGGCAGCAGCAGCAGCGAGGGAGACCCGGGAATAAGGCAGCAAGCATGAGAAGGTAGGCTGCCTGGGGCTCCCGCTCCCTCCAGCCGCGCAGATCCCTCCAGCCGTCCCGGTTCCTCCTGCAGCCTCCCCCCAGCCCCAGCCCACACGCGGTCTTTTTTTGGTCACCCGTTCCCCCTCCTGCTCCTTGCCAGCTGGCCCGGCGCTTGGTTGGGCGCCCACGTGGTCACGCAGCCCGGTGGGCACCTGTTCCCCCTCCTGCTCCTTGCCGGCTCCTTGCATTTAACATTAAAGTTAAATGGCTCCCTGTCCCAAAAGGGCTCACAATCTAGTACAGTCTAGCCTGCTATTTAACCAGGGAACAGTTGAATCAAATTATGTATATACACCTCTCTAGAAAGCAAAGCAATAGAAGTTAAATCAACACTAACCACAAGCTGAAGTGATCACAAACATGATCACATCCATGGCAACAATCATGACCTAACTTCCGGCCATGACCTCTCTTCCGACCATGACCTAACTTCCAGCTATGACCTCACTTCCTGCCACGACATCACTTCCGGCTTATGACGTCACTTCCGGTGGGCGGACCCTGACAGGTGCCAATCAAAAGTGAGTACCTGTTCCTAAATCATTTGGATGACACCACTGGTTTAAACCACTATTTTTCAATGGGGTTTTTACACATATACAGTATTCTGTGATTCACCAAATCCTCAGTCCCAGATGTAGCCTTCACAGTGTGGTTCTCTCCTCTGGCCACGTGCCATGTAGTTTCAGCAGGCAATTGTGAGTCCAACCTGGACAGATCCTTAAGGTTGTCCTCTGTTCTTTTGCTGGCTGGCCTTTTCACACATTCTTTTCCTTCCTGCCCAACCTGTTCATTTTTTCTTTTCTTTTTTTTAAAACAACTTTACATCTTCTAACTGCATATTCTTCACTGTTACCTGCGTGTCACTCCAGCACACTGCTTCCTCCTGATGGCAGCCAATGTTTACCCATATGCCCTGCTATGGATCAGTGTGCCAGGGCAGTGTGGACAAAATGGCTGCCACCAGGAGGCAATACTGTAGTACCCACCACCACCATCACAGGCAAAAAAATACCTATAGTGTCCACTACTGCTTGCAAAGGCAAAAAAAAAAAGTTTTTTTTTTTAATGCTACACAAATGGGCCTAAAACAAATAAAACAGATCATAGAGACAAACAGGTGAGAACTGAAAAACCTGGAGCATTGAAAAGGAAAACAAAATAATAATCAGTGCACATCTGAAACCTAGAATAGTCTTCCAATGACTATATTAATAGTCTTCCAGTCTTCAGATAGTCTTCCAACGACTGTACCAATTAAAAATGCAGGTGGAAGTGTCTTCTGTTTGAATATTCCTCATATTAAACCATCTTCCTTGCATGTAGCAAATTAGCAGTTCAGGGAAAAAGGTTTATCATAGTTCTTTTCCTGATGCGCTAGCTTACAACATGCAGGGAAATTTTAGGGGGGGGGGACAGTCAAACATATTTGCATTCTGAACTTGCTACCAATTGCTACCTATCTAATAATCTCTTACTGAGAACTCTCCTTTTTAAGGAGCAGAGCGCTGAGGTCGAGGGTGTGGCTTCCCAGCATGGAGTCATCAAAAAATACATAACATTAAGTGTTCAGGTTTTCTTATTTTATCTCTTGAGCTTTTACTCTATTTATATGTTCCAGCTGTACTGCTCCCAATGTATGAATATGCTCAGAAGGCCTAGGACAAAAAGGAAGCGAAAGGGCAGGTCTACTATGAACTCATCCTGCAGACTCACACCAGCCACCACCATATTTGTCTGGTCAAGGAAAGATTTATTCCACAAAAAGCCTTTGCGTTTTGGAGGCCGTTACAGCAGACTTCTCTGGACAGGATGTGCAAATGTGCAGCTGCTTGTTTTAAACAGGGCAGACACCCAGCTAGTGGCCGCCGTCGCTGGTTCTTAAAATCACATCGTCCAGAAATATTGTGTTAACTTCAGACTCAAAGAATAACAAGAAGAACTTTCCAGCCTTTTCCTGGCCTTCTTGCCAAATTCAAGTCCTTCTCTTCATTTTGTGGTCACATTTTCAAGGGGAAAATAGGGAAATGGCCTAAAGCAATGCTCTCCTAAGTCAGGAAGCAAACATACGGAGGACAAGTTTGGGGGTCCTGAAGACTGCAGCAATGCAACAATTGCCAGAGGGGGAAGGGGGAGGCTTTTGTCCTTAACCTTGTTAAGATAGTCCTATAGCTAGGACTACCAGATCCAAATTGGAACAGAGTGCCTATACCTTTAACCATTGTACAGAAGGGGAGATTTGGACAGGTGCTGCTTTTTCAACCCTCCTTAAACCTGCCAAAATTCCCACTTCTATACAATGGTTAAAGATATCCAGTTTGGATCTGGTAACCCTACCTATAGCTATAGTGTGTCTCAGCTAACGGCCCATTGCTTTCAGGGAAATGCAAAATGTGAAGCTGAGTGAGACCCAACGCACATATGGAGGCCCATGCCCATCTATCTCATAACCATTTCTGGTGACTGGTCCACTGTTGCGCCACTCCTCTTGCAAAGCAAGCACCCCAACATTGGTGGGAGGCCATCTGGGAATGTTTTTAGTGGTGTTTGCAAATCTAGAGGACAAATTACTAAGGCGCCTGTTCCCCTCGCCACCTCCACATTGCCTGGTAAGTCATTTTTTTTTTGGGGGGGGGAAACAGTGGGCACGGTGGACAGAGTTCTTCTTTGCATAGGACTGTTGCTGCAGAAATGACATGGAGAACTCCCTGTCCCCTGCAGTGGCATTCCAAGGTCATTTGGCACCTGGGTCCATACATTTTTGGCACGCACACACACACCCACACACACACACACACACACACACACACCATTATTTTCAGTAATATGGTTGGGGTGGTTGTTTTTGGGGGGAGGAGGGTTAAAAACACATAAAAACACAAAACACTGCATTTTGCTGTTAAAATGTCTGAAAACACAAAACACCATATTTTGCTGTTTCCTATATTTTTCCAAAATAGATTACTTTTCCAATTAGAAATAATACTGTGGCTCCATCTGCTGACACGATATCGCCTACCCAGTACACTTTTAAAGCATTTCAAATTAATAAAAATGAGAACTTGGAATGTGTTAGAATAAATGAAATCTGCGAAATCTGCGAAATCATGAAATCTGCGAAAAAATAACACCATTTTCCAACACCCCTAGTCAGACCGTGAAGGTTTTCTTTTATTGAACTCTCTCTCTCTCTCTCTCTCTCTCTCTCTCTCTCTCTCTGTGTGTGTGTGTGTGTGTGTGTGTGTGTGTGTGTATCTGTGTGTGTCTGTGTGTTTCATTTATATATATAACATTGTAACTTTGTACATATAATCATACCAATAAGCAACTAAAAAATAAGATTTAAAGAAACTGAAAAACTGAAAAAGAAATTAAAAGAAAACTGTCATAAATAGAGTTAAAGAAATAGTTGTTAGGAACTTATGCAATAACGTGTATCAGGCAGCCTAAATCCTAACCTGCGATGGATACAGCACAGGCCATGTGGCCTGGCTGTGCTGGTGCAGGTTAGGAACTGGCTGGAGGGTTCCTGTGTCAAGCTCCAGACAGCTCTATGGGGCTTCTGGGATTGGTGCCAGTTATCTAGCTGGCCCAAATCTGGGAAGACCAGTGAGGGGAGGTTAGGATACAGTGAAGGAATGGCCCCTCCCCACCTTCCTGCAACCCTCCCCATGCTCCTGTTCCGGTTAGCACTTACTTTGAGCCAGTACTGCCGGCCTGACACATAGTTGTAAACATCCTTTAAGGCAGGTTTTTGACACTCTGAGCTGGTGAAGGTACAGCTGCACTGGCTCATGGGCAGGCTTGGATTCCAGTCTCAGGGCCCAATCCTATCAGCGCTAGGGTCGGCGGTAAGCCCTTACTGCTGGCACCAGTGTTGCTGAGGCACAACTGTATTGCTTTGTTTTAGCTTGTTGCTGTTCAGTCACCAAGTCATGTCCAGTCACAGCACGCCAGGCCTCCCTGTCCTCCACTGGCTTCTGGAGTTCGCCCAATTTCATGTTCATTGCACTGGTGACGCTATCTAACCATCTCATCCTCTGCCGCCCCCTTCTCCTTTGGCCTTCCATCTTTCCCAGCATGAGGGTCTTTTCTAAAGAGTCCTCTCTTCTCATGAGGTGGCCAAAGTACTTGAGCTTCAGCTTCAGGATTTGTCCTTCCAGGGAGCAACCAGGCTTGACTTCCTGGAGGATTGACCGATTGGATCTCCTTGCAGTCCAGGGGACTTGCAGGAGTCTTCTCCAACACCATAATTCAAAAGCATCTATTCTTCCTTATGGTCCAGCTCTCATAGCCATACGTTACTAAATTTTGGCTTAGGCAGAATTAATACTGCATAACACCAGGACAGCCAGGATGGTGCACTTGAGTTGGACTTAAACCTGGAAGATCTAGGTTCAAATTCCTGCTCAGCCATGAAGCTGCCTGGGTGACCTTTGGCCAGTCACTTTTTCCCAGCCAAATAAAACCTGCCTCACAGGATTGTTGTGAGGACAAAAGGAGAGAAGGAACTATGAATACCACCCTGAGCTCCTTGGAGGAAGGGCAGTATAAAAATGTGAAAAATAAATAAAAATGCAACTATGCTTTGTGAAGTTTTTGTATGCCTCTTTCATCTCTTTCAGGGGAAAAAAACCAAATTAAAATGTGAAGGGAAAAAGGAGAAAAAAATGTTACACCAAGTAGTGAATATTTGGAATGTTTGGTGGTGATGGCATTTGGCCTGGGTGGCCTTAAAAGGGGATTGGAGGGATTCATGGAGGAAAAGTCCATCACAGGCTACAGGCCGTGATGAGTATGTGCAACTTCCTGGTTTTAAACGTAGGCTACCTCAGGCCAGGTGCTAAGGAAAGGCAGCAGGATGCAGGCATCTTGTTGTCTCATGTGCTCCCTGAGGCATCTGGTGGGCTTGTGAGATACAGGAAGCTGGACTAGGTGGGCCTTGGCCTGATCCAGCGGGGCTCTTCTTATGTTTTAATATATATTTATAATGAATATAGACAGAAATGACCATAGTTTGCCTACCACAACCTTTAATTTACAAAGTGTGGTAAGGTAATGACAGTATCGTTGTCATCATTCTGTCTCTCCTCTCTTCCTTGGGATGCCAAGCCAAGTTCCCTCTTTCCTTCCACCCACTACTCACCAAACCACTTCTTGATATAATAAAAGGAGAATGTTGTCAAGAGGTCCCAAATTGTTTCCATTTTCGCTTCTTTGGATGCTCTCGCTCTCTCTCTCTCTCTCTCTCTCTCTCTCTCTCTCTCTCTCTCTCTGTGTGTGTGTGTGTGTGTGTGTGTGTGTGTGTGTGTGTGTGTGCGTGCGCGTGCACGCGTTTCTTTTTTAGGAATAGAATGAATCTGCATTTTCTACAGCCGTAACTGGCTTGTTCTAAATGGTGTCAGAATTCAAGAACATGACAAGGAAAATACAGCTGGAGCAGAGGGAACAAACCACACAGAGGAGGAAATTCTGCATTCCTATTCCAGTTTTCAGGAATGCAAACTATCAGCCACATTACAGAACATTGGGGGAACACTTGATGTTACCCAGATAGGCAGCTTGTTTGAGACAGACCCATCCAATTTTTCCAAGCTCGGAGAAACTTAACCCTCAGAGCTCCTTTGGGGCCCATACATCCTTATTGTCACAGTTAATGGCTCGTGAAATGGTCTTGGTTTGGCAGCACAATTGGAACTCGGGTTATATTATAGGCCTTGTGTGCATCGCGTGGCCACAAATGGAGGCACCCACAGACTTTCCATTATTGAGTAGCTCTGTGCCAAATGAAAATCCAAGCAAACCACATGACAGGCAGCAATTACGGCAGAAGCAAGCATGGCTTTGTTTGTTTGTTTGTTTTCCAATTTGAAACTCAAATATAAGGACACTGTAATTTCCATTGGACAAACCCCTAAGTTATCAGAAACTGACAGAAGTGAAATTGTCCATAATATCTTAATACAATTGTTACCAAAAAGAGGTGACATACCCCCCATTTTCCTGAGTAGTAGGAGGTTCCACGAGGAGCCTTTTTTCAGGGTCGTTTCCCAATTGTGGGAGAAAATGCTAGAGACATACGGTTTCATTGTAACAGCTATTTATTTACAAGTTCAGAGGCAGGCCAGATTGGAAGCGGCAGACTAAAACAGGGAACAAATGCTAATTCTGCATCAAAGTCCTCAATTTATAATAGTTGCACTTTCCGTCTTAAGGCTGCATCACAATGTTAGCAAAGTCCAGCAAAACTCCATACTCTCTGACCCTCTCCCTGGTCAAATTCCGCAGCTCCAAGTCGTTTCTCCACATGTCCCCACAATTTTTGACAGATGTGACAGTCCAAAAAAATCAAAAAAGATGTCCAGTCAAGGCAATGCAGCAATGACCAACAGCTACCAGATGATGCAAAATCATTGTGATTGATCCACTCACAAAAAAAATTGTAACAGATTGCCCTTTACATCCCCAGGTAGTTAGATGACAGCGAGGTACAGCGAGGCTCTGTACCATGGCTAGGAATGGGTTTTTTTGGTGATTTTGTTTTCCAAAAATTTCTTGATTAAAATAGCAAATTGCGGTTTTTATCCAAATTTTTATTGCAAATTGTACGAACAACGCAGTAAATAAAGGTGAATGGCCTTACAAAGGCAAGCAATTACTGGCACACATACCCCAATCCAAAATAACCTGCTCAAAAATTCCCAAGCTGCATTTGGATTGCCGCTTGGAGCATCAAGAAACTGCTACTTACTCCTTCCACATTCCATTAAAGTTGCCCCAGCATGCACTGTGAACTATGAACATGTGTGTTCATAGTTTAAGCAAGCTTCCTCCTATTTCTGCCACTCCTCCTCCTGATCCCTTCCTGAAAACTACTTGTGGATTCCTCAAAATTATGTCAAAACTAAACAACAGTGGTGTTATTTTTGTGAAATTGATCTAAATTTGTGTCAAACTCTGTCAAAAATAAACAAAAGAGGTGGGTTTTTTTTTCCATTTTGACCTAAATTTTGTTTTATGTAGCGTTTTCAGTAGAAATTCTCATGATTTAGCATTCTGTGTTGATCACTGAAAAAACCATCCCTAGCTATGTCCTAATATTGTGCATGAGGAGAGCTGAGGCTGGGCCTTGTACCATCCTGCTTCTCTGCTCCCCCTCCTTTACACAACAGGGGATGGGTTGGAAAGCTTGTAAGTGCAGTTTAGAATAAGATGCAGGGCCCAATTATCTGTGCACGCCCCAATAAAGACACAGGCTAGGACTGTATGGTATAAGGGCCAATTTATTAACTATTTACAGTCATCAGGCAACAGAGTCAACTAAAACACGTGCGGGTCCCCAGGGGGAAATGGTCTACCTCCCCCATTTCCTCAGGGCAAACCGTCCGACTCCAGGCCGCTCAGGTCAACGACCCGAGGAGCCCTTCTTAGTCACCCCGAAGGGTTGAAGCGGCTGGGTTGCCAGCCACCAGGCATACCCAGGTGGACCTGGAATATTCCAAGCACGGGTTCGCCAGCCCACATCATCCAGCTGGGTAAGCAAGCATGAACAGGCCAGCACCCCTGCGCCTTGCCGCTCCACAATGGACACCGACATCTAAATTCCCCATACCCGCACTTTATCTGCCTAAAGTGACCAAAAACTACACTATTCATGAAAAAAAACCTCCTCCTCACTTCAGTCCGGGGTAGGCGAAAAAACCACCTGCCCAAAGCCAATCAGGGTGGTGGCAAAAAATTCCTACCCGGTCCCAATAGGCAACCAGAAAACCTCAGACTGAATGTGTGGGTGACCGCTTCAAGCGCCTGAATGGAGGGCTATTTGCCCTGCGGCACCAGAGGCAATTGGTCAGCCCCAGCCAGCCAATGGGCTGGCCAGTCCCAGCCCTGTGCCTCGTGCGGGGGCGGGATAAATTCTGGTAGCGTGCGATTGGGCGCGCTACCTCCCTTCTCTCCAAGCTTTGGGAAACTGTGGTTTATTCTAACCACAGTTCATGCACCAGCTCTGAAATCACAGTCTATTTCTACCTTGTTACCTGCCCTAAAACAAACGGCACCAAAAACTGTGTTCAAGAAGACCTGAAGCAATTAAACATCACTGTCATAAAAATAATTCAACTGAGGGCCCAACCTTATGCCTGAACAGCATTACTTGTGTGTGTGCTGACTATGCAACGGCTGCCGTCAAAGTGCCATAAGGCAGGAGGAGACAGCCAGGACATGAACGATGCTGGCGGAAAGATCAGTGCCAGTCAGTACTAGGTCTCTGTGCCGGCGAGACAACTGCCAGGAGCCTCCAGCAGAGGTGGGGAGGCATTGCTGGGCAGGGGAACAGTGAGGGAGGGAAGGTGGGAAAGGGAGCGACTGGGTGGGAGGAGGGTGGCCTGGGGAGTGGTTCCGAGTCAGGAGAAGAGCAGCAGTGGTTGAGACTAGCAGTAGAGGCTGCCATGGGACCAGTGTTCCCTTACCCTGAGGAGACCTCTGGCTGCATCCCTGGTCCCTCAGTGGCTATTAAATAGCAGTGGCTATTTTGACACTGCTGTACCACAGACAGGCAGCCTAGCAAGGACTGGGCTGTCAAAAATGCTCGTTTAAATATTAGGTAGCAGGCTAAAAACATAGCCACTCAAAAACTGTACATGAAACGTAACACAGGTCACATTCTATTCATGTGAAATCCGTCAGAAATAAACGTACTTTCCTTTCGGAAACTGAATGCCTGGGACTATGTTTGTTCTCCCCAGAAATGTATTTTGATTCTTCCTTGCCTCCCAATAAATATATATTTTTTCTCTCTGCTGTCGCTGCACCCTAGGAACTAACGGACTTTTAGTGGCACGACATTTTATCCATGATCACATCTGTGATGCATATATTTAGGGCACAATCTTAACCCACTTTCCAGCACTGACATACAGTGGTGGAGCATGGGTGTAGCCCGGGGTGGTGCGAGCCATGGGCGCTGGCAGTGGCAGGGCGCCATTGCGCGGAGTAACCCGTGCGCTAACCCATGCTGTTTGGCCTCCCCGCTCTCCCTGGCGTCCGTTTCGCTCCAAAATGGAGCTATTCTGGGCACAGGGAGGCGTGGAGGGGCGACACACAGGGGCGGGGCAACGTGCTGGGGGCACGGTTTCGTCGCCCTGCCATGGGTGCACTCGGCGCTCGGTTCATCTCTGCTGACATAGCTGTACCAATGGGGCATGTGCTGCATCCTGCAGTGAAGTAGGAGTCACAGAGGCCTCTTCATGGTAAGGGAATGTTTCTTCCCTTACCTCAAACCTGCGTTGCCTTTACCCCAGTGCTGGAAAGTGGGATAAGACTGCACCCTTAATGTTGTCACTGATGGCACTTTTGCTGTGTCCTTGAACTCTTATAACCCAAAATAACTCAGTAGAAGAATCAAGGGGCAGGGATAGCTCTGTTGCTTCCACAGCCATTTATGCCAGAAATGCCTTCCCAACCGTCCCTGCTCCTCCGAAATCAAAAGAGCCAGTGCTGTTTGTGTGAAGCCAGACCAGCCGCCTGTGAAACTTCAGCAGGTTTTCTTCACAGCTGGCCATGCCTGTGCAACTTCAGACAAAGGACTTCCATCTTTATCTGCTGCTTACTGAGATGTCTCATTCAGCTGCAGATAAAAGGGGGAAAAGGGGCTTTGAAATCTAACCATTAGGGTGTCAAAGACATCAGCATGCAAATGCCAAACGCAAATGAATTCAAGATGAAATCTGTGGGCTGAATCTTGATGCTCCTGTTTGCTTTTCTAGAAGAACAAGAGAGGAAAATATGCTTCGTAAAGACCTTGTATCTTGGATCCGTATATTTATGTGGACAAGAAGGATAAGGGAAATGTGATGAATCATATGCTTAAATCAAAAGTATCCATATTAGCTGCCGTACTCTCCTTGACTTCAAAGCTGCAGACATTAGCTATATATGCTAATTGAAATATGTACAACCAGAGCCAGGATAGTGTAGTGGTTCTGGCGTTGGACTTAGACTTGGAAGATCCAGGATCGAATCACCACTCAGACATGAAGCTTCCAGGGTGACCTTTGGCTAGTCATTATTCTCAGCCTTCAAAAGCTACTGTGGCCAGAAGAGTGGTCATACATTAAGGGCGCAATCCTAACCTGGAGTTAGGCTGGCAGAGTTAAGCCAGCAAATTTTGGCCAGCACAAGGTCCAAAAGTATGTTTGGACCACTCTCGGAGTCAGAGAGACCAGCACATAGATGTGTGCCATCCTCCCTTGATAGGTTAGGATTGCGCTCTCAAAGCCGCTGTAGCGAGACCATTGGTTGTCCTAGCTCAGTAGGGGCTACACTTAGTAGGGTCTGCATCTACAAGGTTTCAAGCCAGATTTTTCCTCCGCCCTATGAGGATAAGCCAGGGATTGAACCTTAGACCCCCTTGCACAGAACTCATACGCTCTACCCCTGACCTTTGGCCCCATCCTTTAACCAGCGGCTAATTGAGTGGGGGGTCAAATCTGTATCTCTATCAATATCTCTCTATATAAAGAACGTGTGTGTGTGTGTGTGTGTGTGTGTGTGTGTGTGTGTGTGTGTGTGTACGTATATTCTGCATAGGCTCCGCAACGCTTGGAGCGACACGCACCAAACTCAGCATGCACATTCCTTGCGGCCTGGCGACAAATGCTGCAGGGGTCAGCCCCCCCCAGCACCCTCGGGGGTGGGGGTACGCAGGGCTCCCCACATGAAAACTGTCAAAAATGGCCGAAATCGGTGTCAAATCTGTAGTTTCTGGGGTCACCAGGATGAGCGACGATGCTCCCGATGCTGTTTGAGTCCTGGTTCGGACCCCCTCAGTGTGGGGGATGAGAAGGGTGCAAAACAAAACGTCTGCCAAGCCCTGCTGGAACGCCTGGACCAACGTGCACCAAACTCGGCATGCACATGCCTTGAGGCCTGGCAACAAACGCTGCAGGGATCAGGCCCTCCTAGCGCCCCGGGGGGTGGGGTACACGGGGGGGGCCCCTGCATGAAAATGGTCGAAAATGGCCAAAATCAGCATTGAATTTGTAGTTTCCGGGGTCACCAGGATGAGCGGCGACGCTCCCGAAGCTGTTTGAGTCTTGGTTCAGACCCCCTCACTGTGGGGGGGGGGGCGAGAAGGGGTGTGAAACAAAACTTCCACAATGACCCGCTGGAATGCCTGGAGCGCTTGCCACCAAACTTGGCATGTGTACACGTTACGGCCTGGTGACAAACACTGCGGGGGCACAACCCCCCCCCCCTGGCAACCCCAGGGGTGGTGGTGTCCAGGGGGCCCCATGTGAAAATGGTCGAAAACGGCCGATATCAGCATCAAATCGGCCCCGCTCACCATGGGGGGTAAGAAGGGGTGCAAAACAAAGTGTCAGAAATGACCATCATTACTGTCAAATCCACAGTTTTTGGGGTCACTAAGCTGATTGGTGACAGACCCGATGACATTTGTTACCCAGGCAACGCCGGGTACCAAAAAGCTAGTAGATAAATATAGTTTGCTTGTGTGTGTGTATTCTGTACAACATTCTATCGCATTCTGTACAATAGCATTGGCATGCCTGAGTCACTGACTCATCCCCAGTGCCTTCACTGCCTGCAAACTTGCACGAGGACCAAGGCACAGCTACTTCCTATTAGGAGAGGTAATCACTTAATTAAAACCAAGTTCTAGGCTCTGCTGGATCTAGTTTGTCACCAAGAGGCCTTAACTGGCCCTTTCCCCGTGCAGTGTTGTTGATAATCGATGCCAGATATTTAATCACGGGACACCCCTGCATAAAGCTTCTGGCCTCCATAACCAGCAAAAAGCTTGTCAAAATAAATTTTAACTCCTGACCGTGGTAGAAGACCCACTACAGGGTATTAAGAGAATCCTGCCTGTCAATCAGAGCCCATGCTTCTGGTTTATATTATTAATTCCGACTCTGGTGGCATAGTCTTGGGATAACAACCATCCTAAGCTGCGTTGGTCCAAGAAACACAAACCAAGAGTGGAATATATTTCTTGCTGGAATGACGTACCAGTGTCCAGAGGTTGTTGGACTGGGGCTTTTTTTTTTTTCTTTGAAAGGTGAATGTTTTATTAGATTACTCCTGCTGCCAAGAGACACAGCTACTGTCTGGCTTCTGTTGCTGACTCCTTTCTTTTCCTTTTAAAGATACAGATACATTCTTTTTTTTTTTCTTCAAAACCGATTAGCACAAATTTAGACTGATTTCTTTCTTTCTTTTTTTATTTGCTCTTGCAAATTATCCTTGTCTCTTCCCCCATCCCACCCCCTTCTTCTTAAGTTTTGAAACAAGAGCACGGCCTCCCAAACTGAATCTGTCCCGGAGCCCGCAAGATGGCGGTTTTATTACAATGCAAAACAGCAGGAAGGATTCTGAGGGGAAAGAAGAGAAGTGTGTTAATTGAGAGAAAAACCATGCCAAGACCTCCAGAAACCAGTGGCCCTAATAAAATGAGACAATGCTATGTTGTTGCATAACCCGGACTTCAAACTCAATTTCAGCTTCAGAGGAGGAGAAGCAATGCAGAGCTTTCCTTTTCCCTTTCTTTCACATGGCCATCTGAAGAGACAAGGTCTCTTAGTCTGCAGTATACCAAGTTAGGATTTCATTCACAAGTCTCCTTCTGTCTCCCTCCTTAATCAATCAAAAATGGACTATGTTTCCAGTTCCCTGCACACACACTGACACTTGCAATAAAAAAATTCCTCCATCTTTGGTTTCACTTGGAGTAAATCTTACCATCTATCCATCTGTTAATCTACCATAGTTGAATTAAGCTTTAGCTCTATGTACACAAAAGAGGTTTCAAGCTATCACCAGACATTTCTCTCTTGCGCTCAATTCCTTGACTCTCTCTCTCTCTCTCTCTCTCTGCGCCAGGATACTTTCCCTGCCCCTTCACCTGCCCTTTTTTTCAATCACCTTACTCTCTACAGACTTACACCAACTAGAGCTGATGTAATGTAAAGTAGGGTCTCAAAACTATGGCCTGGGACCATATCCAGCCGGCCACAAGATTTTATCCCTCCTACAGCAACTATTTTTGTGAGAGGCATTTGTTATTTTTTACTCATTACATGTCATTTCTCAATTTAAGCAGGGCCTTGCTTCTTTGTTATTATCACATCTCTGGTTACAAAAAGGACCTAAGTAAAACTTATTCCCTTTCATGTGATCCCTTTCATGGATCACTTTCATGGATCCCTTTCATGGATCACTGCCTTGTCGTGGCGAAGGGGCTTGAGTAGCTCAATGAAGCTGTGAGCTATGCCATGTAGGGCTACCCAAGATGGACAGGTCACAGCAGAGAGTTCTGACTAAACGTGGTCCGCTGGAGAAGGAAGTGGCAACCCACTCCAGTACTCTTGCCAAGAAAACCCTATGGATTACAGAACAAAAAGGCTAAACGATATGACACTGGAAGATGAGACCCTCAGGTCGGAAGGTGTCCATTATACTACTGGGGAAGAGCAGAACACGAGTACTAGTAGCTCCAGAAAGAGTGAAGTAGCTGGGCCAAAACTGAAAGGAAGCTCAGCTGTGGATGTGTCTGGAAGTGAAAGGAAAGTGCGATGCTGCAAAGAACAATACTACATAGGAACCTGGAACGTCAGATCTATGAATCAAGGCAAGCTAGATGTGGTCAAACGTGAGATGTCAAGGCTGAACATCGACATCCTGGGAGTTAGTGAACTAAAGTGGACAGGAATGGGAGAATTTAATTCAGATGACCATTATATTTGCTACTGTGGGCAGGAATCCCTTAGAAGAAATGGAGTAGCCTTCATCGTGAACAAGAGAGTGAGAACAGCAGTACTGGGGTATAACCTCAAAAATGATAGAATGATTTCCATTCGGATCCAAGGCAAACCTTTCAACATCACACTAATCCAAGTCTACGCCCCAACCACTGGTGCTGATGAGGAAGAAGTTGACCGCTTCTATGAAGACCTAGAACAGCTTCTAGAATTAACACCCAAAAAAGATGTCCTTCTCATCATAGGGGATTGGAATGCTAAAGTAGGCAGTCAAGAGGTAAGAGGAATAACAGGCAAGTTTGGTCTTGGAGTACAAAATGAAGCAGGGCAAAGACTGATAGAGTTCTGTCAGGAGAACACATTAGTCATAGCAAACACCCTTTTCCAGCAACACAAACGGCGACTGTACACATGGACTTCACCAGATGGTCTACATCGAAATCAGATTGATTACATTCTTTGCAGCCAAAGATGGAAAAGTTCCATACAGGCAGTCAAAACAAGACCTGGAGCTGACTGTGGCTCAGATCATCAGCTTCTTCTTGCCAAATTCAGGCTTAAACTGAAAAAAGTAGGGAAAACCGCTAGGCCCTCCACGTATGACCTAAATCAGATCCCCTACAAATATACAGTGGAGGTGACAAATAGATTTAGGGGCTTAGATTTGGTAGACAGAGTGCCTGAAGAACTTTGGACGGAGGTCTGTAACATTGTACAGGAGGCAGCAACTAAAACCATCCCAAAGAGAAAGAAATGCAAGAAGGCAAAGTGGCTGTCTGACGAGGCTTTACAAATAGCTGAGGAAAGGAGAGAAGCCAAAAGCAAGGGAGAAAGGGAAAGATATACCCAACTGAATGCAGATTTCCAGAGAACAGCAAGGAGAGATAGGAAGGCCTTTCTAAATGAGCAATGCAAAGAAATAGAGGAAAACAACAGAATGGGGAGGACTAGAGATCTTTATAAGAAAATTGGAGATGTCAAAGGACAATTTCATGCTAAGGTAGGCACAATAAAGGACAAAAATGGCAAGGACCTAACAGAAGCAGATGAGATTCAGAAGAGGTGGCAAGAATACACAGAGGAACTCTATAAGGCCGATCTCAATGTTGCTGATAACCACAGTGGTACAGTCACTGAGCTCGAACCTGACATCCTGGAGAGTGAAGTCAAGTGGGCTTTAGAAAGCCTCACTAACAACAAAGCTAGTGGAGGTGACAGCATTCCAGCGGAATTACTCAAAATCTTAAAAGATGATGCTGTCCAAGTGCTGCTCTCCATATGCCAGCAAATTTGGAAAACCCAACAGTGGCCACAAGACTGGAAAAGATCAGTTTACATTCCAATCCCAAAGAAGGGCAATGCCAAAGATTGCTCGAACTACCGCACCATTGCACTCATTTCACATGCTAGCAAGGTCATGCTCAAAATCCTACAAGCTCGGCTTCAGCAGTATGCGAATCGAGAACTACCAGATGTACAAGCTGGTTTCCGAAGAGGCAGAGGAACTAGAGATCAAATTGCCAACCTTCGCTGGATCATGGAGAAAGCAAGAGAGTTCCAGAAAAACATCTACCTCTGCTTCATTGATTATGCTAAAGCCTTTGACTGTGTGGATCACAACAAACTGTGGCAAGTTCTTGAAGAGATGGGAGTTCCAGACCACCTGATCTGCCTTCTGAGAAACCTTTATGCGGGTCAGGAAGCAACAGTTAGAACTGGACATGGAACAACCGACTGGTTTAAAATTGGGAAAGGAGTACGACAAGGCTGTATATTGTCACCCTGCTTATTTAACTTATACGCAGAGTACATCATGAGGAAGGCAGGGCTGGATGACTCACAAGCTGGAATCAAGATTGCTGGGAGAAACATCAACAACCTCAGATATGCAGACGATACCACTTTACTGGCAGAAAGTGAGGAAGACCTAAAGAACCTTTTGATGAGGGTGAAAGAGGAAAGTGCCAAAATTGGTTTGAAGCTCAACATTAAAAAGACTAAGATCATGGCAACCACTCCCATCACTTCCTGGCAAATAGGAGGGGAAGAAATGGAAGCAGTGACAGACTTTATTTTCCTGGGCTCCAAGATCACCGCAGATGGTGACTGCAGCCATGAAATTAAAATACGTTTACTTCTTGGGAAGAAAGCTATGGTGAACCTAGATAGCTTAATCAAAAGCCGAGACATCACCCTGCCAACAAAGGTTCGCATAGTCAAAGCGATGGTTTTCCCAGTAGCCATGTATGGCTGTGAGAGCTGGACCATAAGAAAGGCAGAGCGTCGAAGAATCGATGCTTTTGAATTATGGTGTTGGAGAAGACTCTTGCGAGTCCCCTGGACTGCAAAGAGATCCAATCGGTCAATTCTCCAGGAAGTCAAGCCTGATTGCTCCCTGGAAGGACAAATGCTGAAGCTGAAGCTCCAATACTTTGGCCACCTGATGAGAAGAGAGGACTCTTTAGAAAAGACCCTCATGCTGGGAAAGATTGAAGGCAAAAGGAGAAGGGGGCGACAGAGGATGAGATGGTTAGATAGTGTCACCGAAGCAATGAATATGAAATTGGGCGAACTCCGGAAGCTAGTGGAGGACAGGGAGGCCTGGCGTGCTGTGGTCCATGGGGTCGCGAAGAGTCGGACACGACTTAGTGACTGAACAAACAAAACTTATTCATTCATTTAAATTTCATTCATTCATTCATTTATAAATCTGATTTTTTTTTTCAGACCATGAAATATGTATATACGATGTGGCTATCGTACTGAAAAGTTTGGAGACCCCTGTTCTAAGGTGAGCAATCAGTAGAGTTGGGAGGAAATAATGATAACAAAATAAAAACACATAACACTGTTTTCTGCACTTCTAATTTCTGCCAAAAAAAAAAAACCTGAAATCTGTGAAAAAATAGAAGAGTTTTCCATATTTGGTTTTTATTTATTATTTAATAGGGGTGCATGGATGACTGTGGCTTTATCTTATGACGTTCTACCACCAAAATCTCCTGCCTAGTACACTTTTAAAGCGGTCAGAATCATAAAATAAATTTTGAATAAAAACACTGCTTTCTGTACTTCTACTTTTGGAAAATGCCGAAATCTGCAAGCACACACACATGCACACACATACAGATTTTTTTTCCATCTCTAGCCATCAGGGATGTAGGGTCTTACCCTGAAATTAGGTAACAGACATTCCCTTACCTTGGGAAGGCCTATGCAACTGCCCTAGTACCACTGTATGCAGTGCGCACCCTGTTGGTACAGTTGCATCAACACTGGGGGACTTCGAATCAATCAATCAATCAAAAAGTATTTATATACCGCTTTTCAATGTGAAGTTCCCAAAGCGGTTTACAGGCAAATAATAATAAAGTTAAATGGCTCCCTGTCCCGAAAGGGTTCCCAATCTAAAAAATTGCAGACCACCAGCAACAGCCACTAGAAAAGACACTGCGCAGGGGTGAAGAGGGACAATTACTCTCCCCTGCTAAATACAAGAGGAACACCACTTGAAAAAGTGCCTCTTGCCCAGTTAGCAGAATGGAACTCTTAAGATCCCAATTGTCACCATGTCAAAACATTGTTGCATAACATATATGTGCCCACATATATGGAGCACTGGGTGTATGCCAGACAGGTGAGATCAAAGCCAGGCATTTGTTGTTTTTATTCAATGTCAAGAAATGCATCAGGCACAAGTCTCTGGGAAAAGACTGAGAGCACAATCCTAACCTAGAGTTAGGCTGGCACGTTTAGGCCAGCAAAGTTTGGCCCGCACAAGGGCCACCATAAAGCATGTTTGGACCACTCTCGGAGTCAAGAAGGATGGTGCACAACTGTGTGTGCTGGCCTCTCTGACCCTGAGAGTGGTCCAAATGTACTTTACAGTGTCTCTCGTGCAACCAAACTGTGCTACCCGAACTCCAGGCTAGGATTGCGCCCTGAAACTGTGGTTTTGCTTCATTGGAGCAATTCCATCCATCCCCTTGCAGACTTGTGAGAAGCTTCTTTGGAAAATTCTATTAGTGATTGAAACTTGCTCTTCTATCATATTTAGGGCACAATCCTAACATTGGCACTTGCCCCACTCTTGGAGTCAGGGAGGCTGCCACACAGACCTGCACCATCCTCCCTGACAGAAAGAGTGATCCAAATGCATGTTATGGCATTTTTTGCCACAAGTCCCTTGTACTGGCCTAACTCCAGGTTTGGATTGCACCCTCAGAATTCCACACAAAGTCACAATTCTGGGAGCTTCCTGGCTTTGATTGGGATAAACATTTGTGGCCACAAAAGACGGCCTCTGACTTCTCATCAACTTCAGTTAAGAGCCTTATGCAAATTGGGACATAGACTGAATTGGGCCATGATACAGCACATAAACAATACTAGTCTCTTCTTAATTCAACACCAGGTTCCGAAGAGATATGCCATAAGTCTATGGCACAAAGGTCCTTGCACAAGTTCTTTGATTTCCCCCAAGTGCACATGTTACATCTGTCCCAAAGCCACTACAAGTATCAGTGTGGAAACCTGAATTGCCTGAATTGCCACAACAGTTTTCTAATAACAGGTTTTACAGTCTGTCTGTCAGGGAGTCCGTGATTGTGCGTGCGTGCATTTGTGCGTTCGTGCGTTTGTGTGTGTGTGTGTCATGAGGAATTTTTCAGATACTGTAAGCAACGAGTCTCTCGGACATTAATTGGAGGTTCCATTTGGCTTATAGTCTTCATGAGAAATGTGTTTATTTTGTCTTCTTGATTTACTTTTCCTCCTGTCTGGGTATTGTGCCTCCAGGAAGAAATGCTTACATTGCTCAAGTACAGTGTTTTTTGTAAAACTTGCCAAGAATAAAGTGGCTGAATAGGAAAGCGCATAGATCTTACCTCTTTTGTAAATACAAAAAAAAAAAAAAAACAATAGAGGAGCTAAGACTGTTGTAGACCATATGTTTTAGCATGCAAAGATTAAATACTGGGGGTAGCAATTAATACTTGGATCAAGGCAAATGCTCGGAGGTAACTAGGAAATTATGTAATGACAGATAGGAATCTGGATGTGTAGCCACAGAGCAAAGATCCTATGCAGCAGTTTCTCTTGACACAGCCAAACAGATTTCCTATGACAGACCCTTGCTGCCTGTACATCGTGGCACTGCCCACATGGTGGGTACATTGCTGCAGGGATGAATTATTGCTGTGTATTTGCAGGTCTGGGAGGAGGGTGCGTGTCAGGTTTGGCTGAAATGGCTGCACCAGCAAAAATCAATGGTGGATCCCAGGTTAAAGCTCTCAGGCAGCCTGAATTCTAGAGATTTATCACTTAGAGTGCTTCCATTAGAGCTGAAAACATGCTTTTCTGATCAGGAACAGAGCAGCAAATGGAAAAGCATCATGAACTTTTCCATTTTTTTTCCATTTCCAAACTTTTGCCCTCACCCTGGAGTTGAGGGTAAAAAAATGGCACCCAACAGTAGCCACAAACATGTTTGCTGTCACCAGGGCATTTCCCCGCACTGTACTTCTGTTTGCACCTGCCCAATTGCCAAGTCTCCCTGCACAGCCTGAAAATAGGACGGCAAAGTGTGGGTGGGATGGGTAGGTGGGTGGGCCGAATCCATTCAGCCAGCATGGGCACTGTGGTCCAGCAAGCATACAAAACAAGCATACAAAAAGTCTTGCCTGCCATCTTTGGAATTTTATGGTGTAATCCTCACTAACATTCCAGGTAAAGGCAATGCAGCTCTGCAGTAAGGGAACAAACATTCCCTTATCTTAAGGAGGCCTCCATGACTGCTCCCCTCTGCCATTGTCAGTGCTGGGACTTGTGCAAAGCTATGTCAGTGCTGGAAACCCCTTAGAGCACAATCCTAACCCGGAGTTAGGCTGGCATAGTTAGGCCAGCAAAGTTTAGCCGAAACAAGGGCCACCGTAAAGCATGTTTGGACCACTCTCAGAGTCAGGGAGGATGGCGCACGTCTGTGTGCTGGCCTCTCTGACTCCAAGAGTGGTTCAAACAGACTTTACGGTGTCCCTTGTGCCAGCCAAACTTTGCTGGCCTAACTGTGCCAGCCCTGCTCCAGGTTAGGATTGTGCTCTTAATCCTCTAAAAGCTTCTACGCACATTTTCCTGAGAATAAGCCCCACTGAAAACAATGGTACTGACTTCCGAGTAGACAAGCATTGGATTGTGCTCATAGTTACATTATCCAGGAGAAGGCACCTGAAAGGCAGTACATCCAAGCAGCTTCCTGCAGAGTCTTTTGACTGAATGCCATCTGCTGACTCATGAATATTGTGCACTGTTGCACATTATTATTATTTTTTTCAAAATTGACTTATTCACAGAGGTTTTCATTCTAAGTACAAACAAACACATTCAGCCACAACCTGAGGTGAACTGGCTGTACCTTGCCTCAAGTCACTGCATGCTTGGGGCCTGTGGCTAATCTGAACAAAACAAATAAACAAACGAAACAGCAATTGATTTGCAAGGCTCCCCTCCTTTTCTGCGCCAAATAGCGTGGTTTGAGAGTTCCTCAGAACTGTCCATGTTTGTCAAATTATTTGCTGCCCCATGGGAAAAAAAAATACTGGAATTGTGTATATTGCACGTGAAGAGATCTTTTTTTCTTTTTTTTTCTGCAACAGTCAATAGTCTTCTGATGAATATGAGCCTTGCACAACTCAAAATCTCCTGGGACCAACTCTGCCTGTTCGAAGTTTCTTTGGGTGCTTTTCCCATTATAGATCAGGTTTGGTTATACTAAGGGCCCAACCCTATCCAACTTTCCAGTGCTGATGCAGCAAGGCCAACAGGGGCTGCACTGCATCCTCCGGTGGTGCGGCAATTGTGGAGATCTCCTCAAGGTAAGGGAACTGACGGGGCTGTTGGGCAAGAGCAGTGGTGTCATTCAAATGATTTAGAAACAGGTACTCACTTTTGATTGGCACTTGTCAGGGTCCGCCCACCGGAAGTGACGTCATAAGCCGGAAGTGATGTCGTGGCAGGAAGGGACATGAAAAAAGCCCTTTTTGAGGTCTCAGACAATTTTAAACTGACCCAACAGTTGCAACAGTATTCCACAGCACCCCCAGAACATGTTAAGGAAGCCTGGCATCATGTTAAAGTGACCCAACAGTTCCAAAACCCCAGAGCAGCTCATTTTTCAGTGGCAAGGCAAGGCAAGGCTCCGCTCGCTGCCTGCCTGGCTCTGAGAACATGCAGGCAACTCAAACGTGCAGGAAATTCAAACGCTGCAGGGGGTGGAGTCGACAAGTGGGCAGGC
Organism: Lerista edwardsae; assembly: GCA_029204185.1. NCBI lineage: Eukaryota > Metazoa > Chordata > Lepidosauria > Squamata > Scincidae > Lerista > Lerista edwardsae. Next base: position 1,005,346 of record JAJKFI010000064.1, read on the forward strand.
AAACGGGCGGGGCCAGCCGTAATCCTAGAAACCGGTACTCGCGTACCCCCGCGTACCCCCTGCATGACATCACTGGGCAAGAGGTGCCTGCCTGTGCAGTAGCTGACATTAGGGTGTTGCAAGAAGTAAAACTGGAGCTGAGACCAGTTGTGTCTGGGCTCCCTCACGCCTCCCAGTCTGTTGAGGAATCCAGCAGCCTCAGAGATAGGCAAGGGAGAGGGGGTCCCTTCGCCCACTAGTCCTCCTCCCTTCCAGCAGCCTTGCTTGGGTTCACTGGCTGGCCAGTATCCTACGTGCTGGTCAGCCTCCTCCAGGCTGCCTTCATCACCGGCTTGCTTGGGGTTATATTAGCCTCCCTGCCCTCTTGCTCCACCCCTTCCTCCCAGCCAGGCTGCATAAGCCCAGGCAGCCAACTCTCCAGGTCCCTGATCCTGCAAGTACTTACTACCGTCCCTTCTCTGGCAACTGCAGACAGGGGCTTTCTTTCCCCCGCTCCTGGTGTCAGCAGGCCAGGCGGACTCCTCCCTCAACCGGGGGAAACTGCACTTGAGGGGGAAGGGGCGGGCCGCCTGCCCTTGCTGCTGTCAGTTGTGGCAATGCCTGGTGCATCAGTGAGGGTCCTGCCACCCCTGCCTCCATCCTTTGGGCTGCAGAAGCATGGGCGCATGGTCCCACTGGGCCCGGCATGCCCTTCTTGTGGCCTGACCCACCAATGGGGCAGGGAGGCCCAGGCTGTTGCTGCTGTCGTCCTCATGGGAAAGCCTGCTGGCCAGGATCCTGGCTGCCTTGTGCATGCCTGGTGAGCAGAGCCCCAGAGCAGATCCTGGACAGGAACATTCGTTTCTTCATTGTGGCTGCATCAGTGCTGGAAAGTTGGCTAGGACTAGGCTCCAAGTCTCCGCAGCTAATAAAAGCACCTGATCTTTCCAAATCAACAAAGCAAAGGTTTGCGTTCACATGCTTTATAGTTAATTACATAGATCCTTTATTGACATATATATATATATAAAATAAGCAACATCAATAAGAAAAACCCTTGGCTTAGCCAGAAAGCAATTCAACTTCCCAACTGTACCACTCAATCAGCTGGTGCCAAAAGGCTGCCGCTATATTGGTTGTTTCAGCAGAGGAGTCGATGAAGAGGTACCGTCTTTTTGCCCCATCTGCGCATCCCAGCCTTGTTCGCAAAATGGGGGATGGATGTTTTTGGCAGATCTCACCATAGAAGGGACAATAAAGGAGGGAATGGACAATAGTTTTGATGGATCTCTGCCCGCATGGGCAGCATCTATCAGCATATGGTTGCCTCATTGCGGCTGCAATCAGTGTTGGAAAGTTGAATCGAGCCGGGCCCCAAGTCTCCTCAGCTAATAAAAGCACATGAGCTTTCCAAATCAGCAACACAAAGGTTTGCGTTCATATGCTTCATAACTTCATAATAATAACAACCAGTCACACATAATTTAAGCTTGTGGCACACAATGTATTGCCCCCAAAAGCCATGCAGCAGATTGAACTACTGTAGTTGACTTGCCAGACCAGGTGCATTGCAACATTCAAGCTGGGCACCTAATACCAACCGCAAAAGTCTCTGAATATGCACAGCCCACCACAGCTACCAGGCATGTGCCTCCAGGCAACATTTCAGAGTTCAGATTAGATTGCAAAATCCATTGTAGATGCCACAGTTTCAAATGCACTTTTTCAAAGATCCACCAAAAGTTACACAGTGATTCTATCTACCCTGCTATGTAGTAAAGTAGAACACATGAAATAGAGAAAAAAAATGAATTTTATTCAGGAGAGAGAAATTCAGAATAGTCCATACATTGGACATCAGGTAATTTGCTGTATTTTGCGGTTTGGGGAGAAAATCTAATCCCTGGCTGAAATGGGGTAGAACTGGGATTCTTCCCCGAGGACAGAAATGACTATGAAACAAATGAATACAGTCCCTTGGTAAATACAATCTACAGATTATCAGGGCAAAACAGATGATTCTGCATTGTCATGTGGGCCAAAAGAAAGAGCTGATCAGGGAAGTGAGCTGGAGATGGCATCTGGGGACTTGCTGAAGAACATTTTGCAGAAACTCCAAGACCAGTTCTGCAACATTCCATATGTTATACAAATTGTTACAAGATCTTATCACTGGTAGTCCATCTCAGCTTGGGGAGCGGGTGAGCTGGGACGTTTCAGCATGAGGGGGCCTGGCATCCTGGAGCATTCAGCATTCTTTTTGCTGAATGTCTATAGCTAGAGCAAAATAATTCCTGCTTGGCAGCTCTTTCACTCTTAATGTGGAACTTTCTCTCTCTCTCTCTTTCACCCTTTTCTGTAGACACATGTCTGGTTATTATTCAGATACAAAGTCTACCTTTGAGTACATCGGTGGCAGTAAAATTATTTAGAAGGAAAATTATGCCAGGAGTATTCTTTCTGTAAAATTAGCTTCCCACCCTACCCCTGCCTCAGATTATGAAAAATAAATACACCAAGCTTGGATTGTCCTGTTTATTTAAGACATGGTTACAGCTAGACAAATCAGGCTACAGTCTCGGACCATGCCATTTAATAGTGAACACAATAAGCTCTGTGGTTGAAGGCTAGGGTACAACATCAAGCTATTCAACTTGCGTAAAAAAAAGACCGAGCAAAATTTGATTACTGGAATGCAAATAGCACCCAGTAGTCCAAAAGTAAAACCCCAATCTACGTCAGGTATAATATTTATTTGGAACCCAACACCAGTGTGGTCGCATTTGCTTGTTTACCGTTGAAATGCAGTTTGCTGAAATTTGTAACCTACAAACTTTAAACTTTTGCCATAAAATTGGAAGGGCAAGTTGGGTCTAGATGGAGCATTTAAAAAAAAAATTGAAATCCACACAAGTCAACTCGTAAGATATATAAATCAAGAACTTGGCTGGTGATGTTTCAGTTTCACCATAATATGAATACTATACTTTGAGAACTGGATGTAAATTAAATCACACTCTGGCACCCCCTCATCTTCTATTCCACCCTAAAAGTTGTGGGTAAATTCCTAGTTATTTCATGTAGCTGCTTCAGCTATTAGTGCTTCAATAACCTAGCACACAATCCTGTTTAATTGGAGATGGTTATATCCCATTCATTACAACAATGGGACTTGTTAATCACACTTGGGCTTAATAATCTCCCATTGAAATAACGATACTTTAATGTGCTTAATTTGCCTCGGTCCTGCTCTTGGTTTTTACTAGATATCAATAAGTTGCCTCTTCCAGATTTATGTTATTTTTATAAGATTCCAATTTTCCATAAGCATCAAAACTAACTTGCAGTGTTCTAAGGGTAACAGATGCAATCACACCTTGAACCATTGGTTGAATGTGATCCTTGGGTGAAAGCAGACAAGGCATTTTAGTGTTACAGAGATAGATTACAGACACCTAGGTGTGCTCTGAAAACACTTGTACTGTAGTGCTGTTGGGGAAAAGCCAGTTAGATTGGGTGCCAATTGGTTAATGCCAATGGCATCCCAAACACCCTAATGTCAGCGAAAAGCCAGTTGAATTGGGTGCCAATTAGCTAGTGCCAATGGCATCAAAAACGTTGTTGTTGTTCAGTCGCTAAGTCATATCCGACTCTTCGCGACCCCATGGACCACAGCATGCCAGGCCTCCCTGTCCTCCACTAGCTTCTGGAGTTTGCCCAATTTCATGTTCATTGCTTCGGTGACATTGTCTAACCATCTCATCCTCTGCCGCCCCCTTCTCCTTAGGCCTTCAGTCTTTCCTAGCATGAGGGTCTTTTCTCTCCCAGCCCAGATTTACAACTCTTTTTACAATGTTCATGAGGGTTTTCTTGGGGGGGGGGGCAGGGTGTGTGATGGTCTAAAACAGTGATGGCTAACCTTTTGGGCTTGGTGTGTCAAAATTTAGGAAAATGCTTAACTTGACTCTGCTGGTGTGTCAACCCACCACCCAAACAAAAGACAAACTATTCTTTATATTCCTTTATTTAAACAAAAAAATACAGTCCAATCATGTGTGGTGCTTTGTATTATATAAAGAAACATCAAATAATTACAAAAATGAAAAATGAGTAAAACAAACTCAGTTTTTTGTCATTCATCGGTGAGTGCTGGTGTGTCACCCCAAATGTTGTGGTTCATCAGCTTTGACACGCGTGTCATAGGTTTGTCATCACTGGTCTAAAGTGAAAGATGACGCATATGCAAACACAGGCATGTATGCCACTTTAATATTAATATATATTGTAAAAGGCAGACAACCTGCCTGAAGAATGAGGAGCTGGGCAGTAGTGAGATTGTGAATTCAGTGATGCCCAGGCCTTCCCACCAGGGCCCTGGCAGCACACTACTCAGCGCACCGCCACAAGGCACTTTACAGCTTATTTTTTGGCAGTATGCGCCACAGAATTGGGCTGTAGGGATCAAGAATTGGGATGAAGGTCTTAGGTTTTGTTCCAAAAGGAAGAATGGAAACACTTCCTCTCCTTACTGCCATCTCTCCTCTTTTCTTTTTTAAAATGATGCAACCACAAAACCACAACCGCTTTTGTAGCAGAAACGACGAGTTACCTCTAAATCTATACATGTTCATTCCCCAGACAAGTCAGGCAGAGGTCTATAGCCTTACTCTGCAGAAGACTCTTCAGTTGCCCTATATATGTCATATGACTGAGTGGCTGCTTTCAGGGTCAACAGGGAACGAAAATTGCCCATATGCAACTTATAGCATCTTTAGATCTTCTCTCCCCACCTGCATCTTTCCCCTGTGTACCATTTACACTGGGGCTAAAAGAACAAAGCCTTTAGTGTGTGTGTGTGTGTGTGTGTGTGTGTGTGTGTGTGTGTGTGTGTGTGTGT
>JAJKFI010000064.1:1023971-1048636 GCA_029204185.1 Lerista edwardsae
TCAATCAATCAATCAATCAATCAATCAATCAATCAATCAATCAATCACTAGTATTTATATACCGCTTTTCAACACAAGTTCACAAAGCGGTTTACAGGCAAATAATAACATTAAAGTTAAATGGCTCCCTGTCCCAAAAGGGCTCACAGTCTAAAAGAATGGAGAACACCACCAGCAACAGCCACGAGAAAGACACTGTGCTGGGGATGACATGTGCTCAGACGACTTAAACCACAGTGAACTCAGTGGGGCTGAACTCCGATTGCAATTCCCAGGTACAAGATTTCAGCCTGTTTCCTAAACATGCACGTAAAGCAATCTTGAAGCCTTTGACGGAGATGTTGTCCCAGAATCGTGAGTGGGGCTGTTCTTACTGAAGCCATTTGAAAACTCCGGCCCTTACCATGAAACACTAGCCCATAGTTACAGTCACTGCTGTTGTGTTTGAGCCTTTTAGCCTGATACCTAATATCTGTGTTAATTAGGCGCTCTGGTGGTTTCGGCTGCCTGAGCTTCAGACCTCTAACACATTATCCTGCTGCAGCACGAAAAGACAAATGTGAAATGGGAGCGTATGCTATGCACATCTGTCTCCTGCAAATCCTGTTCAGCTTCACACATTCAGAACAAATTCTAGGCAATAGGCCACCAGGAAACTGTCCAGCTCTCTGTACCTGATGCCCAGCTCTGTCAGACTGGCTGCAGAATAATTTATTTCGTATCGCTGACCTGGCCAAGGAAAACATATGTGTGCCCTGTGGTAGGCAAGCTCTGAAATGAAGGCACTGTGTCGCAAATCATGCACTCAGGGACCTGATCTTAGATTTTTGAGCTGCCTCACCTGTAGCAGGACCCTATGAGCAAGCCCATGGGTTCCGTTTACTACGGCATAGATATCATTTTGCTGCAAAATGAATCCGTTTATGGCCCAACATGCGGATTCAATGTCTTTCCAATTCCGGTGGGCATGAGATGGATCCTGAAATTCCTTGCTTTTCATTTCGTCGTCCTGCAAAACTATTTGATCATCAGGAAGTGGCCAAAAAAAGGAAGAAAAGAAAACCTTCTGAACATTCACCCCCCCCCAAGTCAAAAATGATTTTTCGTTATCCTGGAAATGTGGGGAAGAATACATGGCTATATGTGCAAATTGGCATTTAGTCCAATTAGGTTGCAATCCTATACACACTTACCTGGGAGTTAGTCTCATTCAGGGCCGGCCTTAAGCCAATGTGGCCAATGTCATCACATTGGGCCCAGCACTTTGGGGACCCCTGCACCAGCGTAGCAAACATATCACCTGCTGCAGCAGTTGGGATCTCTATGGGCTATAAGTGGGGCGAGCAGAGCAGCTTTATCGTGGGCCCTCCCACCGGGCCCTGCCTCCGAATGACCCAAAGTGGGCTTTCTGGAAGCAGTTGGCTGTGAAGTCATCATGTCACCGCCAACTATTTCCAGATGCCATGCTTTGTGTGCAGTGCCACAAGCGCTCTTCTTGGTGAGTGGGGGCCCCCGCTGGGATGGTGTTGGCCCCATGGGAGTGCCCCACTTTGGGCCCCCGCTGCTCTGGAGCCAGCCTTGGTCCCATTGAACAAAAGGTTGGAGAAATCCAGCTGGAGATATTCATTTTATTTATTATTTCAGTTTATATTCTTATGCAATTTTTTGCTACCTTCTCATTGTACTTTTTGAACAAAGCAAAGGGGGTTGTTGTTGCTTCATTTGAAATGCTTTTTACGCTATAGCCCAGGACCACACTTCGAATAAAAAATCAATGGCTTGAAAATATACTATGTGAGAGACCTGAATGTTAATGCAGCCAGATTAGTGCTATAAATCCATATACTAACGGGTAGAAGAAAATGCTGCAAGCTGTTCTGAGCCCCTGGGATCCAGCAGGATGTAAATCGAAACAATAAATAAATGAGTATATCCAACTGGATTTCTCTAACCATATCATTACACCCTAAAGAGCCCAATCCCGGCTTTGTGTTTTCCATTTGCCTGGTCCACTTTGGCTCCTGTCCTCCCTTCATGAAAGGAACATTCTGCGTGAGCCCAGTAGCTCAGCGAACAGCCGAAATATAACAAATGGTCATGCCCTGGAATGAAACCATCCAAACCATTCCAGGAATCAGGGATTCAGGTAAATGGCAGCAGTATATTCACAGAACTTTTGCACTCTTACAAGCAAAATGGATTTTGAGCATGTGTCATGACATCTTTTTCACACTGTACTTTCATGTAGAGAAAATGATAATTTTTTTTTCCCAGAGCGATGGATCAAATACAGCAAATTCAAAAGACATTTGGCGGTCACCTGATTATCCCCTAGGGTTTTGAAAGTGAAATACCCATTGCAGGGAAGAAGAATGCTTTTTTTTTCTCCATACAAACCTCCCCTTGCAGAGATAATGTTGGAAACGGTCCATGGGCTTCACAACTACCATTGCTAAAGCATGGCAATAAAGGTGTATTGTATTCTATTGTCTATTCTATTTTCTATATATCTGATTCTATTGCCAGGTCAAAAAAGTGCTGTAAAGTGAGTGGCACCCAGTGAGTAAGCGGTGCCACGGGGAAGACCTGTACCATTTCACATGCCCTGCAACCTATCCATCAAAGCAGGTAGGTCTTGCACAGGTAGGAGGGACAGGGGAGGATGGTGGGAGGGCGTTCTGGAGGTAGGGAGTGGGGTGTTTCTGGGCAGGGGAATGGCAGAGCAGACCTCTGCTGCGTAGTCAACTCTGCCCTAGCCCGGCTGGCGTTACACAGGGCTGTTCAGTTCTGCAGAAGCTAAATAGCTGATGCAGAACTGAGTAGCTCCACTGAGCAGGCTGGAGCGCAGCATGGAGTAAGGGAACAAATTACCCCAAGGAGACCTCCCACCTGCAGCCAGTGCCGGATAGGATTGTGCTGCCAGTGTTAGAGTAGAAGCCGAACTGATGGCCCAATCCTAACCTGGAGTTAGGCTGGTACAAATCTCTTGTGCTGGCCCAGGAGTGTCACAAACACACCATAAAGCATGTTTGGACCACTCTCGGAATCAGGGTGTGCCAGTCTCCCTGACACAGAGAATTTACAGCGCATTTGTGACACTCCTGGGTGTTATTTAGGACACTCCAGGATAAGATTGTGCCCTTACAAATGTTTTAAAGACCTGCTTTAATGTCCATTGTAGCTGCAATTGTGAATCCTCTGAAAAGGGTTTGACAGTTTGGTTTCTTTTAACAGTGCTATTAGGTGCACCTGGTCCGGATGGCCTCTCTGCACAATATTATAAGAAATTAGAAGAAAGTTTAATCCTTCCATTTAAAGAATTGATGGATAATATTTGGATGTCAGGTGAGATACCTGATACTTGGAAGGAGGCTACAATTTCATTGATTCATAAAACACAGACAGAAGAGAATGAAATTAGGAATTATCGACCAATTTCCTTGTTGAATGTTGATTATAAGATTTTTACTACTATTTTGGCTACAAGATTGAAGGAAATATTAAAAGATTTGATACATCAAGATCAAGCTGGATTTCTCCCAAAAAGACAATTAAAGAAAAATATGAGAACTATTATGAATATATTGGAATGTTGTGAGAGAGATTCATCAAAGAAATTAGGTTTGGTTTTTTTAGATGCTCAAAAAGCATTCGATAATGTTGATTGGAATTTTATGTTTTGCCAGTTAGAAGAATTGGACTGTGGGGAACTATTCTTATCGGCAATAAAGGGCATCTATACAAAACAATTTGCTAGAGTAAAAGTGAATGGAGATTTAACTGAGGAAATACAGATTCAACAAGGCACAAGACAAGGTTGTCCACTCTCACCGCTATTGTTTATATTATTTTTAGAAATAATTTGTACTAAAATTAGGGAAGATGGAAGAATTAAGGGTCTGACGGTTCAAGGAGAAGAATTTAAATTACAAGCGTATGCGGACGACGTGGTATTTATTTTGGAGGACCCTAAAGCATCGATGGAATTCTTAATGGAAAATTTGAGAGAATACGGTGAGGTGGCTGGAATGAGAATAAACTATCAAAAAACAAAGTTATTATTAAAGAATATAAAGAATTCGGAGAAAGAAAAATTGGAGAAATGGGGGTTACAGATTACAAATAAAGTACGATATTTGGGTATATTAATGACAAATAAAAATAGTACTTTGATGGAAGATAACTATTATAAACTTTTGAAAGAGGTTCAGAGAGATTGTGAAAAATGGGAGAAATTACAATTGTCATTTATGGGAAGAATTGCTTCAGTGAAAATGAATATTTTACCAACGTTTCTTTTTTTGTTTCAAACAATCCCTATTATCTTGAAGAAAAGATATTTTCAAGAAATATAAAAAATTCTTTCTAAATTTGTTTGGCTCGGGAAGAAACCAAGAATTCGCTTGAAGTTATTGCAGGATACTAAAGAACGTGCAGGGTTTGGTTTTCCGGAATTTTTGACTTATTATCAGGCGGCGGCTTTGAACTGGATAAGTGAGTGGATAGATATTAAAGATGAACGTACAATGAAATTAGAAATTTATGATCTCCCGATTGGTTTACATGCATTCTTAATTTATGATAAAGCAAAATATTTCCCAATTTTTAAACAACATTGTTTGAGGAGGGCATTGGAAATAGCATTAAAACCGGATTGGTTTAGAGTAGATCAAAACAGAACTTATGCAGAATTAATTGATGGGAATAGTAAAATGTTATCTAGAGAACAACTGGAATTGAAGAATATTTTTCTGGACTGGTGGTCAGAAATATGAATTAAATCAAGATTTAATGATGTTAAGATTGGAATTTATCAAGATTATCTAGAATTTGATAAGGTTTTAGTAGACGATAAAGATAATTTTATAAAGAGAATGTATGCTGTTTTATTGAATTTGAGAATGGAAGACGAAGTAGTAAAAGAGTCAATGATAAAATGGGCAAAGAATTTTGGCTATTCGATACCTTTAGAACAATGGGAGAGAGTTTGGAAAGAGAATATTAGAGTGATGAAGGCAGTATCATATAGAGAAAATATATATAAAATGTTTTATAGGTGGCATATTACACCTGATAAAATTGCTAAAATGTATAAGAATGTTTTAAATATATGTTGGAAATGTAAAAAGATTGAAGGTACTTATTATCATATGTGGTGGACGTGCAGTAAAGCAAAGAAATTTTGGAGAGAGATACATAACATGTTACAAGAAATTTTGAATTGTTTGATACCATTTAAACCTGAAATGTTTTTATTGAATATTTTTCAAGATATACAAGAAATAGAAAAAAAATTTTTTATTATGCATGTAACCACAGCAGCTAGATTGGTGTTTGCACAAGAATGGAAAAATGAGAATACCCCAAGCATGGAACAAGTATTAAGCAAGATATATGAGATTGCGGAAATGGACATTTTGACTGAAAGATTACGGGGAAAAAAGACAAATATAGTGGAACAAACTTGGCATTTATTTTATGAGTGGATGGATACAAGATGTTAAATTTTAGAAATATGATTTATTTAGTGAATATACTAGTAAATGGAAGTTTATTAAGAATCACTGGATATATTTTTAAAGTATGAGAAATACTACTAGAATATAGAGACACAGTGTGACAATACCTTATGTGTGTACCAATGTTACCCTTCCCTTGGTCTATGTATTCCCTGCCCTTATCTTATGATAAATAATAAAACCTTTTTTATAAATAACAGTGCTATTAGGTGCACCATTTTAGCTTTCTCATTAGGTCCCAGTTTTCTCACAAAAACAAGATCCCACAGCTAACACCAGCATTCCATGCTTCTCCTGTCTCTGAGTGGTGGGAAATTCCAGGGGCAACACTAGAGATTTTAGTTTCAGTTTGCTGAAAGAACATTGGAGGCATATGGTGCCTTCGTAACGTATGCTTTGTTTACCAAGATAAAAGCAGGACACTGTGATAGCAACCAGACACATCCACAGCCGGTGGTTAACTGTCTCACTCCGCACCAGATTACCAAAGAGGACACAACTGTTCCTCTATCTTTCTGTTAGTTGAAGGTTGTCACCTAGTGTTGCCACCAAGGTCCACTGGACCATGGGGTGCAATCCAGTTGGGGCCCCTTGCTTATGCATATACTTCACCCTCCATTAACTCTCCTATCCCACCCAGCTGACCCTCCTCACCCCTTTCCACCACAGTTCAGTCCAGCCTCCCTTTTATCCTCCCCCACTTTACTTGGATGTTAGTTAGGTGGCAGGCTATCAGAGACAGACAGAGCTCCTGAACCCGTCCTGCTGCGTGGGGGCTATTGGCTGTAGTGGAGAGAGGAGTTTGTGTCCATGGCACTTTCTCTGCCACCTCTTCCCCTGCAGCCCTTCGGGTTTGTCCCCAGGGATCTAGATGACTCTTGGAGAACCACATTAACTGCTGCAGAACTCTTGAGTACAAAAAATTACTCTTCTACAATCTAGAGCAGCCACTTTCAACCAGTGTGCCATGGCATGCTGTGAATGGTCCACAGGTGTGCTGTGGGAGTTTGGAGGAGGGTTATTTCTTCGTAGGGCCTTTGGAGGATTTGAACCCCACACCAGCATTGTGGTGTGCCTGTATCAATCAGGCAGCATTGTCATGCAGCCGGAACGCTGGACGGCAGGAACGGATGAGCGGCAGCCCGCCCATTGCGTTCCGGTCCATTTCGCCATCTTCCCCGTTGCATTCTGGTCTGTTTCGCGGGGGCGGGGAAGATGGCGAAACAGACCAGAACGCAACGGGTGGGCTGCCGCTCACCTGTTCCTCCTGCCCAGCATTCCGGCTGCATGACAATGCTGCAATCAGGTCTTCCTGTGCTAACTAGAGGATGTTACGTTTCAAGGGACGTTATGCACAGTGGTGCAATTCAAATGAATTAACAACCAGTTCTATGATGTCATAGTTGGAGCCAAAAAAAACCCCAAAGCCAGCTGAGGTAAGCGAGTGGGTGGGGCCCGGCCATTTACCAACCGGATCTATAGAACCTGGGCGAACCCCCTGAATCCCACAACTGGTTATGCATTATCAAAAAAGCATTTGCTCTGCATACATTGTGGTATGCTCTTCAAAAGTCAAGAAGGAAAAATCTGCAAAATATCAGGATGGGAAGGTTTTCCTACCGCCTATTTTAATGGTTTTCCAGAGCTGCAGGATGGAAGTATAAGCTTGAACAAGTTGAATGAAGAACAAGTTCCAGCATATGACAAAAGGATACCTAGGTGTAGGGCCTCTAAGAGGAATTTTATCAGAAGGTACCAAGTTTCTGATGGGTCCCTTCCCTTCTCCATTGGAGCATAATTTCATACAATCATTGGATGATTCTACAAATTACGATATATAAAACTATGGAAGCTTACACAAAATGCTTTGCACAATACATGCAAATATTTTCTGAGATCCCAGGAACTTCCCAGCTCTCCTAATTTGGCTCCTGGATTCCCTTTCTGATCCCATGCCCAGGTACAGTGGCATAGCTACCTATGGGGTGGAGGGCGCAGAGCCCCAGATGCCATCTTCAGGGGGCACCTGAATCCCAAATTTCAAAAATCTCAAGTTTACGGTGTAAAGAGCAAAGAAGGCTAGGCTATGGTTTGACTCCTTTTTGTCAACATGACTTCAAACGGTGGGAAAGAGCTGAAGCTGCTAAAATACCAGCTGGTGGTAATCAGCTCACTTCCTGATGTAATCAGGAGTGTAATTTCCTATTTGCCTGGCTTTCTACAGAAAGGTGTGAGGTCATAGCTGGGGTCAGGGACACTGAACCACCAGCTTGCCATCAGGAAGGTTCCATCCAGCTAGTGCTGCAATCAGGAAGTTTCCGCACAGCTGAGACCTATCACTTAAGTTGTGTATGTAACCTTTTCTGACAATTCTGTGACCTCCGAACGTTCCATCACCCCATCAGGAGATGGCTGACTTTTATCCTGATTGGATAATTGATTGTGCTAGATGGATATATAGATATCCAGTTCTGGGGTATAGAGCAGCACACAGACCATCAAGACACCATCAAGACCTTCAAATCTCCAAACCTACAGATCACCTTCTCCAAGTCTGTCCAAGATGCCCAGCATGGACCTGCTGCCTGCTTGGACCAAGAAGGAGGTGAACCAGCAAGGCTAGCAACCTTGCAGATACTAGGGCCTAGTCTAGTGTTAGGCAGCTAGTATAGTTGTTTTCTTATTTTAAGGTATCTGTTAGTTCTTTTAAGCCTTTCCTAGTTTTGGTAACTGCTTGTTTTCTTAATAAATTGCAGTTAATCTATAAAGCTTTGTTTGTGAGTATTTGGAACCAAACTAAATTCAGTTTTGCTGCTTGGGCACTCTATCAGTTTAAAGTTAAGCTTTATAGCTTTGGGATAGGTCCCTGTAGTTGGGGCTAGTTATGCCTGGGGAGATTTAAAGTTAGGAGTTAGTTCATTGCTCTTAGAGGCTGTTACGCTTAGCTGTGGTCCCAGGCTGGTAGCAGAGGCTGTGTGCCTTGTTGCCTTGGATTATAAATGCTTAAGGACACACTGCTGAATGTTCACACCTCATATGGGCCCTGGGCTGGTTATAGGGCATATGAGCCTGTGAATTACATACAGCATAATATGATCATGCTGTATACTCTTGGCTGCGGAACTCCACCTGGAATTCAGTGAAAAAGAACCAGAGTGTAATATCTCCATTCTATCAAAACTTATGGCCAAAAAGGTAAAAACCGAAAATAAAACTTATACTGTTTTTAATTGTTTTTTACTGTGTTTTTAACCTTGTAAATGCCGCCTTGAGGGCCTTGTGGCGGAAAGGCGGGATACAAATCAAATAAATAAAAAATAAATAAAAAAAATATACCATTGGATGTGGAATTTCACCAGGAATTCAGTGAAACTCCCCAGAGTTTCCTTAATGCTAGCAAATGTTATGGTCAAAAAAAAAAAAAATTGCCATGGGGTGTGTGTGTAAAAAATTTAAGTAGCCCCGGTGCAAAATGTCCTAGCTACGCCACTGCCCAGGTACAAAGTTTCCCCTTCCCCTCATAGCACCTGCCTAGATGTTTTGGTCTTTTTAATATCATGTATGGAATTATTGTATGGAATTATTATTTTACACAACAGCATCTTCCTTTGAGATATGTTGCCTGTTTTCCCGGCTAAGCAAGCTTTCTAGTACATAAGGTTTGGCAAGATACATCTCCTGATTTAGCCGGCGTACATCTCCTGTATGAATAACTACAAGGATAATTCAAGCAATTTTGTAATGTCGTTCCTGACTTATTGAGGAAATGCTCCCACTGGGCAGGAAACATTAGGAATCAATTTCCCTGAGTTTTGCATTTTCTTTAAATATCAGTTAAGGGTCCACTGGAAATATTTGGGCAGTCTTTAAATCAAGCAGTCCAATTTGTAAAAGGGGAAGCTTGCAAAATCTGCTGGTTTCCCTCGGAATTGCCGCATAACCCCTTGCTCACACAGTTTTTTTCAAATAAAACAGGATTCCATGGGTGCAGCCTGCAACTTTTCAACCATGCTAACCAAGGGTGCAATCCTCACCAACTTTCCAGCACTGACAAAGCTGTGCCAGTGGGGCATGTGCTGCATCTTGCAGTTGGGGGGAGGGCAGTCACGGAGGCCTCCTCAAGGTAAGGGGAAGTTTGTTCCCTTACCTCAGAGCTGCATTGCCCTTATCCTGGTGCTGGAAAGTTGGTTAGGATTGCACCCTAAATGCCTGCTCTATACGTTGCAGTGGTATTCCTTGAGGGGGAGCAAAATGCTAAGTTTTGCAGGAGTCTGACTCCTGTGTAAACCGGCCCCTCCGTCTCGTCTTCAGAGTCATTTGCTGCTCAGAGAGCTATGCCTCTCCTGTATCTGACAGGACAGGGGAAGCTTGTGAAGATCTCCTCGGGGGAAGGGGACATTTGTTCCCTTTCCCCAGGTAAAGCCCCAGCCTCTACAATGGGGTTTCTTGAGTCTGCATTACTAGTGTAGACTTGAGAAGCCTGCGTTGGTTCTCCCCCCCCCCATCCTTCCCCATTCCACCCTTCCCTCCACCCAGGGATGCCTTCTCCATGCCCTCCCATCACCCCTCCCTGTGCTTACTTTTCTGTTGCTGGTGGCCGGGGCTGCCAGCACTGCTTATTCGTTGGCTGCTGCAAAATCTCTATGGCACATTTGCAACACCCAGTGACAGTGCTGAGATTGTAACACCAGGGCTGCAGCCCATAGGATTGGGTCCTGAAACCACATGGGGTTGTTGCTTTTCAGGATGGCAGAAGGATCTAATGAAGGGAGGAGGTGTGAACTGCCCCTAAAGCCAGAAACATCTTTTGTAAGTGGACTGTTTTCAAGATATGACCAAACCCTTTTTCCAAAAGGGTTGGGTGAGAAGCTATGATCGAATATACAATTTTCCTTACTCTTTTTCATCATCACTCAGGACTGGAGAACTGGGTTTTAAGGTTCTTGTCGGGTGGAAAGGCTTTCCAGTGAGCCCGGCTCATGCAGTTAAAGGTTGGGGCTCATTCTGTTGGAGGGAATATGGGGTTCTAGGAACATTGTACCACAGTGGTATTTAAACTTTTTAGACCGGGACCCACTTTTTAGAATGGCAGTCATGTTGGGACCCCCTGGAAGTGACATCATCAAGCAGGAAGTGCCATCATTGTAATGTAATCAAATGACACAAGAATGCAAACTGGCATTCTTGGACTGAAGCAATTGCACAACTATGAAAGATCCCCGACAGAAAGCAAGATTAGGACAAAATACTGTGGAAAAGCACTGAACTAAAAACAATTAAAAAAAAAAAACCTCACTTGAAACTTGAAACTGTTAACACTCACAAAAGGAATATAACAATAGTAAGGTCTGCAGTTTCCAAGATGGCTGCTCTCAGCTTTCTGCGACCCACCTGACATCAGGTTGTGTGACCCACCAAGTGGGTCCCGACCAGTGGTGTCATCTAAATGATTTAAGAACAGGTACTCACTTTTGATTGGCACGTGTTGGGACCCGCCCACCGGAAGTGACGTCATAAGCCAGAAGTGATGTCGTGGCAGGAAGTGACATGAAAAAAGCCCTTTTTGAGGCCTCAGATGATTTTAAACTGACCCAACAGTTGCAACAGTATTCCACAGCACCCCCAGAACATGTTAAGGAGACAACTCATTTTTCAGTGGCAAGGAAAGGAAAGGCTCCGCTTGCTGCCTCCCTGCCTGCCTGGCTCTGAGAACATGCAGGCAACTCAAACATGCAGGAAATTCAAACGTTGCAGAGGGCGGAGTCGACGAGTGGGCGGGCGAATGGGCGGGGCCAGCTGTAATCCTAGAAACCGGTACTCACGTACCCCCACGTACCCCCTGCATGACATCACTGGTCCCGACCCACAGTTTGAATAATACTGCTGTACCATATCTGGTGGACCTGCCTCAAGATTCAAATAGTTTGGCTTCAGTTTATTGTTGTCAAAATGGTACAGGCCATCGTGTCCCATTTGAGCAAACGCTCGGAATTAGACTTGGAGCTTTGGAAAAACATTCTCTGCAACTTCAATTTCTCTCTTACTTAGTACTGCCAAATTTGTAATTAGGAGGAGTTGGAAGTGGACTGAAATGCCATCCACTCATGCATGGTTTGATGAGATCTGGGAAATACTAATCACAGACAGGATCTCCTTGCAAATTAAGTGAATTCGGTATCCAACGTTTGCTTTTCTTAACTGTATAGATTCTACAGACCTACTACCATATATACATAACCTGAAAGACTAATTTTGTGAAGTTTTCTTATATAATAATTAGTTGCTTCAGAGCTTTGTTAGGCCTTTGGAGAGCAATTTACAGGTTTTCTTGGGAAGTCCTGTTGCAGATGCCATTGCTCTTGGAGGTACACTGGGCCATTACTTGTGACAGGGGTTACACTGCGGTGGTGACCAGCCTGTGGAACTCCATTCCACATGAGATTAGGATGGCCATTTCAGTACCAGTGTTCGCAACATTTTAAAAATTCTTTTTTGACAATGCTTTAGTTCTTAGTTTCATCCTTTTTGTTCAAAGCTCAATCTTAACTGGTTGGGTCTGACAGTTTGTCTACGTTTATTTAGATAAGTTGTTCCCAAAGTCCTACTTGGGAGCCAAAGTAAGTGCTTATGGGGTTTGGGGAAGGGGGTGTGTGTGTTCTGATGGTGCACGCAGGGTAGATTTAGCTTACCTGGGGGATTAATGGACCTCTTGCAGTGTCAAGGAGGCCCGCAGCTCCCTCTACAGCCCCCCCAATGTAGGGAACAGTTGCAGTTAGTGCTAGAGGTGCATTTCCAGTTTTTGCCCAAAAACTGGAAGTGCGCTTCTAGCGCTAATTGCAGCATTTTGCTGCATCGACACTGCAGGAGGCCGATACTGCAGGAGGCCCCCTTGACTCCCCAGGTAAGCTAAAATGCCCCAGGGTGCCCGCAGCACCACAACCACTGTGGCACCGTCAGGACACTCAGTATTGGGTCTCTTCCCTTAAGGGGGAATGGGCCAGTAAAGTTTCCCAGTGGTGGGTCATGATGACCCACCACTTTGGGAGCCACAGATTTAGATGATTATAATTTTTGTGTGTTGTTGATTTGCTAGTTTTATTGTTAATCTGTTTTGTTTTATACAGGGCCAATTCTGGGGGGTCAGTGCCGGAGGTGCACACCCTGCACCCAGCTTCGTTGTGGCAAAGCCACTCAGGGAAGCAACCATGTGGGGCTTGTTCCACCACAACAAAACCTCTCGGGGAAGTGACCGCGGTTGCCCCAGGGAAGACAATCTGGACAGCGGCTGCACAGAATGGTGCGGCAACCGCCTTGTGAGCCCTTTTGGTACAGGGAGCCTTTATCTGTCTTATTGATTGATTCATAGTATGACTATGAGTCGTATCTGTATTGGTCCAGGATTCCACAAGGCCTTTCTGCCTCATGTGTGCCTTCCTGGAAAGTGAGCATATTTTACATTGCATTTCTTCCTTTCCTATCTGTATTTAACCCACAGTAATTTCCAGAATCCTTCTAACGGCCCTCATGTTACAGAAATATATTTCCTTCTGGGCCAACACATTTCCAATAAACTTTATGAAGATTCTTTTCCCTCCCAAAAGATCCAAATTCCGTGACATGGTACAGAAACACACAATGTCACTCAAAAGAGTCTTTTGTTGTGGTTTTATTCTAGAGAAGCTGCCCCCCCCTTCCCCAACCCAAAACAGCATCTTTCCAAGGAGCTTTACATTTCCTGACCTAAATAATGTAGCCATTCAGGTGCTTAGGAAGACTGTTTAGTGCTGCCCAGAGCATATCCAGACCCTGCTGCATGGCGGGAGGCTCTTCCCATTATAATCGAAAAGCAAGACGGGTTGGGCAATCAATACAAATTGGCACTAGACTCAGGGCTGGCCTTAAGGCAGTGTGACCTATGTCATCACATTGGGCCCCATGCTTTGGGGGGGGCATGCTGGTGCAGCAAGTGGATTGCTTGCTTCAACAGCCATTATCTCCTTGGACTGTAAGCCAGTGGGGCAACTCATTGAGCTGTCTCAGATGGCCCTGCCTCCAAAAGCCGTAAACGGGCCTCCTGGAAGCAGTTGGCAATGACATCAACATGCCACCGCCAAATATTTTCGGGAGCCGTACTTCACACAAGGCATCACAATCACTCCTCTCAATGTATGGTGAGTTGGGAGCCCCGTGGGAATGCCCCGCATTGGGCCTTGCCGCTCCTGAGGCCAGCCCTGAGCAGAGCTTCTCCATCTGCCCTGCCTTCCAGTTACATTGGAGGCACAAATCCAAGGTGCTGCTTTGGGCCTATAAAGTAGTTAACAGCTTGGCCCACACATACAAAAGCTCTTTTCCCTTTGTCCCACTATAGTCACTTACATGGATTATGCATAATCCCTGGAGTCTATCAAGGAGTCAAATTCAGAAAGCTGCAGCATTGGGAACTACCCCCAGGAGCTGCTCAAAAGTTATCCAGCTTCATTTCTACTGGAAATGTGCCATCACCTAAAGCTGGGGTTTTAGGAAGCTTTTCAGAATTTATTATTAATTTGTTGTTGTTGTTGTTGTTGTTGTTGTTGTTGTTGTGGAGGAGGAGGAGGAGGAGGAGGAGGAGGTGGATAGGCTATGCAGTGATCTGATAGAGCCACAGTAGCCTATCATGTGGGTGGGGGGGGGAGGAAGGCAAGGCACACAGTACATGTACCTGTCCTTTTTGCACACCTTTGGTTTCCTTTGGTTAGGGTGATTGTGGCAGATATGGCAGCCTGACATGGACACCCCAGAAAGTGTAGTTGCTGCCAACAGGAAATAAAAACCAAAAAAAGGAACACTTCTATATCGTATCTCCTTTCTGAAGAGATCCCAATTATCGGGGTTTTCTCAGCGCAGAAGCTGATTGGCAGAGTAGCATCTTGGGAACCAACTGACCTGGCCAGCTGATCCTCAGCATCTATACTCACATACAAGACATTACAGCACTTGCCACAAGCTATATAACACTAGTTCTGCCAGCACATACAGTAAACCTAATCAGATTGGGCTGCTAGACATGTCCCTAGTGAGACTTATGCCCTAATCCTACCCACTACCATAATGCAGCTGTGCTCCGGGGTACATGGTGCATTCTATGGTGTAGAGGCGGTGACCAGACCTTACCTCCCAGTAGGCTGCCTGACCACCAATGAGTCTTATTGGTCCTACGCCAGCTATTTAACTAGCATAAATTTTAATTGTTTTAATGTTATTGTTTTAATTGTTTTACTGTTGTTTTATCTGATTTTAATGTTTATAATTTTAATATTGTAAGCTGCCTTGGGTGCTCTTGGGGCAGAAAGGAGGGGTAAAAATTCATAGTAGTAGTAGTAGTAGTAGTAGTAGTAGTAGTAGTAGTAGTAGTTGTTGTTGTTGTTGTTTAAGGAGCCTCCAAGGGTGGGTCGGGGCTGGGAAAGGGGGATAGAATCCTGATGTTCACTGTTACCTCTGAAACACCCTCTAGGTTCACAAACACAAACCGCCTTGATCCTTCCCTAAACTGCCCCCACCACCACCTTACCTGCTCCTATGCGGTCTGGGTGGGCCTCCGTGTGTGTGTGTGGGGGGGGCTTCATCCAGTGATGGGATCTACAAATGTCCTGGGGGAACGCTGGGCGGGACTTCCGCGGGGCTTCCGCGTGATTGGCTGCCCGTCCGCAGCGTTCTGCAGCTGTCCTGGCCTGGGGGGGCTGCCCCCGGTTAGCGCGCCCCACTGCTGCTCGCCCAGGCACCTGGCGTGACCCTCACCCGTCCTCCGCAGCGAGCAGGAGCCCCCCCCCCCCCGAGGCCAGGGCAGCTGCGGATCGCCGCGGACGGGCTGCCAATCACCCGGATGTCCCACCTATGTCCTGCCCAGCGTTCCCCCAGGTTGTTTGTAGATCCCATCGCTTGCTTCATCTATTTGTGCCAGTGGTCCCATAGTGCATGTCAGCAGCACTGACATGATGGTGGTTCAGGAGATCTACCATCGTCAGCATCCATTGGGTGCCCAGTTCTCAGTTTCTCTGTTCACATCCATGACAGCCTTGTCCAGCCCTTGCAGGAACCAAATGTGCAGATCTCAATCCAGTCCTGCTGTTTATGGGGTTCAGGGAGATCAAAAAGCATCACCTTCCCATTGGCTACTTCAATGGTGGGAAGTTTAGCTCAGCCCCAGGATTTCCCTATGAGTAAACAGAGCTGCTTCTTTGTTTTTGTGTGCATTTTATTCATATTTAATTGGCTGTTCTATATGTTTTTAACATATTGCTCTTTATCCAAGATTTTTTTTTGCGAACAGCTAGATAAATAAATGAACTGTATGGGATGAACACAGACAGAAGAAAAAAAAAATCTCTTGATTCATGAACTGCCTCTGGTGTGCACACATGTACAGCTACCAGGAAGAATTTGGCCTTAATTTTGGCTCTGCATGCTGGGTATGTTTGGGGGGGGGTGTATGTAAGGGGAAACCTACCTACAGTTTTAATAGTTACTTTACAAGTGTGATACTGGTATTTTCCTACAATAAAACATTTAACGTTCCCATACAGCGAGTGCTGTTCTTGGCTTCTTGCTTTATTCCAATTTACTTTTTCTTGAAACTGTGAGTAGTATTCATGAACCAGTTGTACCTAGCAGGTAGGTAAAAGCCGGCCCTGACATTTTAGACAAATGTTATTCCTAAATTATCTGTAGCATAGATTTTCATACCTGTCTCCCTTCTCCCATCTGGCAGTGTGTCAGTGGTACAGAAGGCGAGCAAACAGTGACTTGTTCCACAGAACCTGTTGCTGAAGTGAAATGAGCTCATTGGCTGAAAACAGCAATAACAATTGTTGACTGGTAGTGCAGTTTAATAAAGGAGGTGGGTGGCCCAGTGAAAAAAAATAACATCACCACATTATGTGAGAAGTTAAGACGACTTTACCCACTGCATTTATTGTATATAAGAAGAATATCTATAGAAAATGCCCATTGGCCAGGATCCAAAAAAAATACAAACATTATGCTCCCTCTTCAAGTGTCAGGGAACCTTCCAGAGTGTCATCAATAAAGTCTTCAAGTGTCAGGGAACCTTCCAGAGAGTCATCCAATAAAGTCTGAGGAGCTGCCCTCAAAAGACATTTGCCCTTCTTCCCCCCCATTGAACCATAAAATGTGAGAGTTGGATGGTCCTTTGGAGAACATCTAGCCCAGCCATTTTCAACCACTATGCCGCAGCACATTAGTGTGCCATGAACATTCTGCAGGTACGCTGTCGGAATTTGCGGGAGTGTCATTTATTAATACAGCCATTGGAGGATGCAAGCGCCCCACCAGTAGCATGGTATTAATTGTCAAAAGAGTGTACGCCTTGGCAATTTTAGCCCCGTGTCAGTGTGCCACAAGATGAAAAAGGTCAAAAATCATTGATCTAGCCCAAGGCCCTGCTCGGTGCAGGCAACTGTTACAGCATCCCATTAGAACTCTACTTGAATTCCTCCAATGGTTTTCAACACAGGCAGAGCCCACAACTGCACAAGGTAAGCTGCAGCAGTGCCAGACAGCTCTTACCACTTAAAAAATTCTTCCTCATGCCTAGCCTTTACTCCCCTGGCATCTCAACCCATTGATTCTAGACCTAACACAGACAGCACAGAGAGTAGGTCTTCCTTTTCCTGTATGATTACATCTACTCAGTGATACAACATTGTCCTGGCACCAGGGGCAGAGATGTCGTGATGTCACAGGATGGTGTGACATCATTTCCGGGTTCACTCCAGAGGAGGGAATGATCTCTGAGGCAGCTTTGTGCCCTCGTTCCTTCTCAACGGGGGATGCCCTTGAAGGAGAATGAACAGGGGCATCAAGCTGCTAGTGCCTCCTCCATAACTAGGGCGGAGCCAGAGCAGCAGTCATGTATGCCCCCTTGGAATAGCACCTGAGGCTCCATCCTAGTTACACCTCTGCATCTACTTTACACTATTTCCCGTCAGTGACTCTTCTCTAGGCTAAACCTACCAAGCACTTTTCTCAGAACCTCCAAAGTTGTCCTTCTCTGAACCTGTGCAGTTCGTTAGTGTCCTCCTTAAAATGTCATGTCCAGAGTCGGATACAGTATTTAAACTGAGGTGACAAGTACAGGACAGAGTAAAACTATTACTATTGCACAGACGATAGGTCTTCCTGATTGTATGTGGAAGGGGATGGGACTTCACCTCTGGTTTCTGGACTGTGCTCACTTTTTACAAATAAAACCTTTTCCGTGTCTTCAGAAGTTCCTTACAGTTAAGAGATTCAGTGGTAATATATGATGTACACATTTGTAAGTGGGCTAGATACGCTATTATACAGTGGTTATCAAACCTTTTAGACTGGGACCCACTTTTTAGAATGGAACTCGTGTCAGGACTCACCAAAAGTGATGTCATTAACCTGGAAGTGATGTCATAGCTGGAAGTGACACCATTAAGCAGTAAGTGCCATCATAAATAAAATGACATTCCTAGAATGCAAACTGGCATTTGCGCAACCATGAAACATCCCTCACAGAAAGCCAGATTAGGACAAAATATTATGTAAAAGCACTAAACTAAAAATTAAATTTATAAAAAGCCCTCACTTGAAAATTCAAATGGTTAATCCTCATGAAAGGAATATAGCAAGAGTAGGGTCTGTAGCTTCCAAGATGGCTTCCCCCAGCTTTCTACAACAGGCCTGACATCAGGTTGGTTGTGGCCACCCACCTCCTAGCACCGGACCCCCAGCTTTCCGCAACCCACCTGACATCACGTCGCGACTCACCAAGTGGGCTCACAGTTTGAGAAGCATTGCTACAATATTATACACTGTACAAGGATGCTATTTAGCAAGTATGAACCTTCTGCTAAACGTTTATAGCTAAGCACTGAGAGTCTTGGAAACCTTTTTAAACTTGGCTTCAGAATCTGTTTTCAATATCTGAGTTCAGCCTTGGAATATATAAAGTGACAGGCTTAATCCTTTTTTCATTGGTAGCTTCTGCTAGTGCAAACTAAGAGCCACAAGTACAGGAGGGTTTTTCTTCTATGGTAGAATCCCGTGATAGAATCTAACTGCAATAGTTGTTTGTCTATTGCCTGCAATCCTTCAAAGTTTACCTGTTTATTCCACTTGCATCCTGTTCTTGTCCTCAGAGCCACCAACATGTGGTTACCTAAAAGTCTACCTAAGAACCTTCACTGAACCAAAGTATAAATTGTATCTAATGACTCATAGGAGTTTTTGCATTGTTGCTCTCTTCAATTCAGGATGGAACATCTAGGGAAGTGTGCTGTGGTGCTCGGTCCAGTGGAGCATGCCGTAATGCTCTGTGCCAGTCTTCAGCTTTAGTAGTAACAAAGAGGCATTTTTAAAATCTCCTTCTAACACCTTCAGGTCACATTCATTTTTCACATTCCACGTTCGCCATGCTGGCAATCTTTCCTTCAGGCTCAAGGCTAGAAAACATGGCCACCTCCACTGTAATAATTCTGTATGGGAGACAAGACTGCGCCTGTCTAGCCACAGCATCTCTATGGTAAAAATCACCTATACTTTTAAATGTGATGCCATTTTCTGTGTCATTTTCTTTTTAATCAAGCTAGAAACATCCTAGCAAGGTCACTTCCTGCTAATTTCTGGTTGGAAAACAAACACAATCCCAGCCTACTCCACCCAGGCGCACACGGAGGCCCGAGCGCGCCCATGGCTGGTGCCAAAACCACACCCCCAGGACGTCGCCTTCCTTAGCCCGGAAACGCTCAATTTCCGAGCTTATGAGAGAGGGGGGGGGGGGGGGGGCCCAAAAACTGTGTGGTTTCACCCAGACCACGTACAATGGCGCCCTGCCGCTGCCCGGCGCCAATGGCTTGTGCCATCCCAGGCTATAGGTAAGATACGCGCCTGACTCCACCCCAATCAACCGAGCAGTCACAGCAAACCAACTCTTCACAACCACGCCACAGGTATGGGGAAGGACGTAGCCATTCCCTTGAATGAAATGGTTTGAGGGCTCCTTGAACACAACTGAGAGACAAGTTGTGAGAGACACACTTGTTCTCATGCTGTTCTGTAGCAAACCATATAGGATTAGACATCCTATTTTGAAGTATTCAAAAACAACACAATAGTTCTTAGGAAACATTTCTAAATGAATTATTTGAAGTTTGGGTTCTGGCAGCTGTTTGTAAATGTAATTTTAATGACAATGAAACAAACTCAACTCACATACTAATCCCTCACGAACCGTACCAGACCACTGAAGTAGACGGCACCATTACACTTTCCCCTCATCGGTTCTTGTTTTCCAATATCCTTTTGTAGACCCCTAAAATAAAGCCCGCCTTTGGCGGTTAACATTCCCATCTCGCAGTTCCAGTAACAGAGCAGCTGAGGTTTTCCTGTGCTCAGTTCACCACCAGCAGAGGGAGGGCCAAGACAAACTTCAGAATCGGTGGCTCCCTCGGAATCCTTCGGTAAGAATAGGATGTTTCCATCCACCGCTGTATATTGACTCTTGCTATGCTACCGATGGTAAATCATTTGATGACATCATATTGTTACATTGGAATCCAAGTACAAATAAGCGGTCCCTTCCATGAGGGCACATAAAACGGTCCATTTTGACTCACTCTACAAACTGTTTATGGGTTGCTTGCAGCTTTCAGGGTTTTTACAAGAGAACATCTACTGTTCCTTTCCTGGCTTGGATCCAGACTGGACATGTTAACGTCGCCTAATTTCCAAAGACATTTGTATTGGTAAGAATGCTTCATA
Source organism: Lerista edwardsae (assembly GCA_029204185.1). NCBI lineage: Eukaryota > Metazoa > Chordata > Lepidosauria > Squamata > Scincidae > Lerista > Lerista edwardsae. The sequence continues at coordinate 1,044,278 of JAJKFI010000064.1, forward strand.
AGACGCAAGTGTGTGTCTTTCCACCAGGAACTTAACACCCATTTTGGGGGTTGTTGCTATTTTTCCCCTAGACAAATTAAACCCACTGTTTTATGAGCTTCTTCGAAATGGCAGAACAGTAACTCACCTTGTTAGATATCACTGCTACTGTTCAGAAAAGCCACTGTGCAACGGGAAGACTTTCATGTGTTTTACACGCTCTGGAGTTCATTAGCTTTCGGGAAAGGGCTTCTGCATCTGAAGCTGTTCACACTGTAACTGGAAAGAGATTAACCATGTTCCAGAGCATAGAGCTAACTGTCACCAGACCCTAATGTGTACTTATACAGAGAAAATATGTGTGTGAATGGTGCATGGGAGTGTACATTGTTATACAGGCATGCCCCAGTATCCACTGGGATTCTGTTCCAGACCACCCCCACTCCCATAGATACCTGAAACCATGGATACTGGGGACATATTTTTAAAGATAGGGGAACAGCAGTGGTTTTGCTGCAACGGTAAAAAAAAAACCAGATTTGTTTAATGTTTCCCAATCTTTTTACTAAGCATCCCAGTATCCATGTTATCTGTGAATAACTGAAACAGTGGATACTGAATCAGTGGATACTGGGGCACGCCTAAGCAGAGAGGAGGTGTAGGAGGAATGCCAAAGAACGCTGGCAGAGTTTTCAAGGGGAAAAAAAGACTATGCCACTTTATAGGAAATAATATGGGAGGTGCCTCTACTGCTGCCGCCGTGGCTGGCTGGGATCCTGCAAACACTTACAGCTCATGGGCTTCAGCTGCTCAAAGCCCTGGGTTGTGTTTGCATGACCACAGCAGTCCCCGGTCAGGGAGTTCCGCCCCACCAGCCACACCCCACTGCACCTCGATGAACGGAATCCCTTTGCTTTTCAGGACTGCATCATTGCCACAAGGGGCTGAACACTGGTCTTCTGCAGTAATCCATTCCAACAGCCACTATGAGCTCACCTCTTACCGGGCACCACTACACATATACTCTGGTGACATCACTTTCCATCACAAACCCTGAGTAGGCATCACGAGCCAGAGAACAGGTGTGGTTTATGCTGTTATCAATCCTTTGTTACTCCATCTGTTTTGTTCTTTGCTCCCAACAGTCAGTTTAGTTGTCCTATAGGTGAAGACAATGTGCAGATCACAAGGAAGCATACAGCCTATCTGCGCTAGTGACCAGTGTGGGACCACTGCTGCTGCTCAGTGAAGTTGATCACCTACTCCTTCCAGCCAGGCCCCTTTGGCCTTACAGAGGTAGAGGAGTGATACTTCTTCATTGATTCAGCTGTGACTCAGCTGCTTTTTGGCTCCTCCCCAAATTGATTGCCTCATTGGCCATTGCTTTGAGTCATTACAATGTAATGTTCGGTTTTGGTTCTACATTGTGTTTGTTTTCAAAATTGTTGTAGGCCACCCTGAAGCCTTGCGGAGATGCCTGGGATATAGATGCTAAAAATAAACACAAAATAAATTATCTGAGAACGGTTTCCTGAATTTGCTTTCCCGATTCTTGTCTCTCCGTGTCTATTGCATGGGATGCAACTATTTTAAATTGTAAACCACCCTGAATGCATGGGCAGAAAGTCAATATATGAATGGCAAAAATACATGGATAATGGAACTTCATTCCCTTAACTATGCATGTTGGGAGTATGTGAAGTCTATTTCTCATACTGTAAATGGGTTCTGGTGCTCTGAGAGCCCACCCCGAGCATAGGGATATAATGCCTTGAAATAATACTGCCTTCATTTCACTGTCTTTTAAATATATACAGGCTGCAACCCTAGCCACACTTAGCTGGGAGTAAGCCCCATTGACTACAATAAGACTTAATTCCAAGTAGACATGCATAGGATTGGGCTGACAGGCACCAAAAGACAAAACAGTAAGGATGAAATCAGCCACCAGAGGTGGAGTAGGTCGTAACAATGGAACAACATGCATAGCTTACAATTCATTGGCAACTGTTTAAAAGTGGAGTAATAGATTACTTTTTGACTGGTGGCTCTTAATGTTCAATTTGAAGTCCTGAGATAGTTTCTCATTTAGGCAAAAATAAATTAAGCAGATAACAAGAAAAAGGAGGAAACACGTTTCATCAGTCAGAGGAACCCCTTCAACCAATCAGCCAGGCCACCTAAAAGTTCTGTTTTGTTAGTTTAACTTTGGCCGTATATCAATGGTTGGTAACAAGTCAGGTGATTGTAAAGGTTAAGCTTTCTATCTTTGTAGCGCGTATTTCATGTGATTAATATCAGCTGCAAGAATAATACTGCTGCAAGAATTATACTTCTGCACCCTGCTAAAATAGCCATCGAGACAGTGAATATTGCATTTCTAATGCTAAGAGTCTGGAGATGCAAGAATCAGATATGATACGGTCCCATATCCATCTACAAACTAAATACTAATAATATTCTCTTTCCATGTGCAGTAAACTGGAGTAATAAACATTTGGAAATGTCTTCCTTCAATTACCTGTTTGATTTTCCAGCTGGGAAGGTTCCCACTACATTAGCAAAGATTCACTATAGGAAAATACAAAACGTTAAATTACACTTGCAGATATCTTGACAAGTCATGCTTGGCGCTGCTTCCTCAGAGCATAACATAGCCAATATTTCTGAGAAATTGAAACCATGTGGTGGTACCTTTAAAAAAACGGTCTGGTAAAGTCGCTGAATGTTTTTTGCAAGGGGGCAGGATTGCATTAAGGAGTAACCATAATGCAGAGCTTGTGTTCCAAGAGTAATATTCCCAATGTGCTAATGCAGTTTGACATGAAAGAAGGTGATTTCACGTGTTGGTTTAATTGAGAGATTTTCTATTAATAGTATGTTTATTCCAATGTCAAATAAAATGGCTTTGTTTTTGGCTGCTTGTAATTCAGCTTGACTAATTAATATTTACAGTGGCTATTATGATAGTCACTGAGGGGGGTGCATAATTGAGACATACAAAATTATGCATGGGATGGATAGAGTCAATAGAGGGATGTTCTGTTCCCTCTCTCACAACACCAGAATCAGGGGGCATCCACTGAAATTGTGTGTTGGGAGAGTTAGAATGGATAAAAGGAAATACTTTTTTCCCAGTGGGTAATTAATCTGTGGAACTCCTTGCCACAGGAGGTGGTGATGGCATCTGGCCTGGGTGCCTTTAAAAGGGGATTGGACAGATTTCTGGAGGAAAAGTCCATCGCAGGCTATAGGCCATGATGGGTGATGCAGCCTCCTTACGTTAGAATGCCAGGTACAAGGGAGAGGCCATAGGATGCAGACATCTTGTCGTCTTGTGTGCTCCCTGAGGCACCTGGGGGGCCACTGTGAGATGCAGAAAGCTGGACTAGATGGGCCTTTGGCCTGATCCAGCACGGCTCTTATTATGTTCTTATGATACAAGCCCTAGAGACTCTCTTCTGCCTGGAGGCTTCAGATATGCAGTGGGTGTTTGCCTTTGAATGGCCTAGTAGCTCTTTACTGTTTTCCATATTGTTGTCTGCAGTATGGCTCAGTGGAGGGGCACAGTGCTGAGTTTTGCAAGGCGCCATGTAAGCTGCCCCTCCCCCTCACCAATGGAGCCATTCCACATGACAAGAGCAAAGTGGAGGCATCACCTCCACTTTGCTCTCACTGCCTGGAATGGCTCCGATGGCGAGGAGGGGGGCAGCTTACCTGGCGCCTTGAGACGCCTTGCCAAACTTAGCACTGTGCCCATCCTCTGGGAACACTGCTGGTATTGGTAGCTTCATCAGTCCAGTAACAAGGCTGCCAGGTTGGAAGAATCCAGAAACAGATGTTTGAAGTAAGGCCCAGGGATGACGCCAAACTGCTAATGCTTCAAAATTGAAGAGCGGATGATACTGATACTGATAGAGCCCAAGGATAAAGGGATGGAGTCAAGAAGCAGCTCCCCCCCCCCAAAAAAAGGGCTGAGGGTAATCTTTACTGCCTTTCTGCCTCAGGAAAAAGAGGAAGTGGCTGCAGAAAGTGGCTGATCCGGGGCAAACTGGCAACCTTAAGTAGTTCACAGAATGACTTCATTGACAATAGGACAAAATGTCATCCCATAAAATTTACAGCCCAATCCTATGTATGCCTACCCAGACATGCCCCATTGTGTTCAATGGGTTTTCTTCCCAGGAAAGTGAGTATAGGATTTCTGCTTTATGCCCGGATTGGCAGATGTCTACCAATGTTGCATCCTGTGCTAGTGAGGAGTCAGTTACAGAGGCCTCTTCATTATATAACTCTCTCTCTCTCTCTCTCTCTCTCTCTCTCTCTCTCTCTCTGTGTGTGTGTGTGTGTGTGTGTGTGTGTGTGTGTGTGTGTGTGTGT
>JAJKFI010000064.1:1048646-1074893 GCA_029204185.1 Lerista edwardsae
TGTGTGTGTGTGTGTGTGTGTGTGTGTGTGTGTGTGTGTGTGTGTGTGTGTGTTGGATCGCTCCTCTCCTCTTTGCTTTTGAAAATGTATGCTGAGATCAAAAGACTTCACCCATCTGAACACCCAAAAGAGCCTCCCCCATCTGTGAGATTACTAAAAATTATTATTCAATGTGCAGTCCCAGAGAACAAAAAGGAACTTTTCTTCTCTGTTCTGAGTTTTCTATATATATATATAAAAACTCCACGGAAATGGATTGGGCTGAAGAGTTTGGTTGTTGCCTATAGCCTGGCAGTTTGGCATGTGCACTGAATGTGGCAGTTTGTGAATGTGCATTGAATGGTTCCATACCTGCATCAGTCCATATGCAGGAATACTGTCACATGATCGTCTCAGCAGACATTGAATGTACAAGGCTACCCAGATTGACTATGCTGCCATTCTCTCCAGTTTGGGCCATGTTGTAATAGTGGTAGTGTGGTAAACATGGCTTTAATGTGAACTTAGAGCATCTTGAAACAATCATACATACCCTTCAACACTTGCTAAACAGTGCATAGATCTACTCTGTCCACAGTCTTAACTTGCCTGTTCATGTGTATTAGCCCTAAATAAAGCAGGGATTTTTTTTTTGTTTCACACCTTAGAGATCAACAAATCATTGGGTTCATGTGTGAAAGTTAAATCTGAGAATTGCTGGTATTTCCAATTTAATTCATATACTAATTAAAATCTTACATGGTCCAGATTTTCACAAACATACAATGCCTACATTTTAATTGCATTTAAATCCTTTTCCCCAAAAGACTATGTTCTTGCATATCTATTTAAAAATAAATAATAAACAAAGTTGCAGATTCATGTCCCCTAAGCTGTAAGGAACATAAGAGAATGTTTTGAATCAATACGACTTTCATATAAAAGCTAACATGGACTGTGCATAAGATATATTATACATCACTAAGGTGGAAAAACATGATGCAATTTTGAGCGGTTTTTAATGTAAAGACATGCCAAATGGACGTCCATAATCGGCGATTTAAAAGAACAACAGCACAAAGTTAATAAGGCAGTGAGTATTCTTGGCCTTCTTACTATAACAATCCTGGTAAGTTCCCTGCTGAGGTGTCCACCGCACCATGGATAGAGTCCAAGAAGCAGCAAAGGTGAGCTCTTCCAAGCGTAGCCTCTTTCTTGCTTAGTGAAGAAATCGCTTTTTAAACCCATTGATTTGGTTTTTATGAGCAGCATTCACCAACGTCAAAGGACCATGCTCGGAAGCTGCATTGCACTTCAAGGCTAAGTGAGCAGAAGGGTGGGGGAGAATTGGAGACCATGTATTTGACCACTTTTTGTTCTATGGCAAATCTAACAGTACAAGCCCATGCATGTCTACTCAGAAGTAAGTCCCAATGTGTTCAATGAACTTTACTCCCAGGAAAGTGAGTATAGGATTGCAGCCTAAATTGCACAGCCCAATTGTAACTAAAGGCGCAATCCTAACCCACTTTCCAGCACTGGCATAGCTGCGCCAATGGGGCATGTGCTGCATCCTGCAAGTGTGGAACAGTCACAGCTGCCTCCTCAAGGTTTGTTTGTTCCCTTACCTCAGAGCTGCATTGCCCTTACCCCAGTGCTGGGAAGTTGGTTAGGATTGCACCCTAAGAGTTATGACAGCAGAACAGAAGCTCTGCTCTTGTGAATGATCTTATGGCAGCACGTGGCACATGTTGCCAGAAGTCATTTTGGCAGTGCCACTGCAAATCGCGGTGTTATCGTCTACATGCTGCCACTACTGGCTACCCATCAGAGCACAAGCAAGCAGGTATGGGAAGCAGGCCTGGGAGGATGAGGAGTATCTGGATCATGGCAACACCAGCATGGATCAGGATTGTATCTTTGTCCCTTCTCTTTGGTTCTGCACCAACAAAATGACTGGTACAGATCCTAGGAGACCAGTTTGAGCAGCGGAGGATTCTCCAGGGGAAGGGATTTCTTACCATGAGGAGACCTCTGCAACTGCACCCAGTAGCATCCCTAGAGGAGGGTGTGCTAGGTTTTGCAAGGTGCCTTACCTTGCCATGTAAACCACTCCTCTCCCTCGCTGTCATAGCCATTCCAGGCTACAAACGCAACAGAGAGGCTTCTCCTCCTTGGTGCTTCCGTAGCCCGGAATGGCCACAACAGCAAGGGAGAGGAGTGGTTTACACCTCTACCTACCATAGCATGTGCTCCATTGGCATGACTGCATCTGAAGGGGTAAGTTAAAATTAGGCTAACACGTCCCATTAAACTTTGGCCAATTTACAAATCCTATACATATATAATACGTTATACCCTTACAGCAATGGTTCCAACACTTTTTAGACTGGCGGCTCCCTTGACCTATTGGGCCGTTGGTGGCAGTTCCCCATTAGGGCTACAGTCCTATATATTGTATAGGGTGGTTGGTATTCACAAGGGTTCTGTGGGTCCCCTGACTTGTTTCTGACGCTCCCCTGGGAGCCACATCTCACAGTTTATCTCACATCTCATAGTCATGCCTTATAGTATGATGAGCAATGAAATTTTTAAATTTTTTGAACTTGTGATGCTCTCCTTATGTTCACATCATTTATTAAATGCTACATGTGACAATACTGGAATCTCAAATGATTCTTCAGGCTTCTTTCAGGACATACAGTATCCTGTGTTTTTTGCAGAGGTGATTCCTCTTTCTACCCTTCTAAAAAATCATATTATATTTTCTGTTAGGCAAAACAGTACACATATGCATACGTGGGCACAAAGTACGTATGTTTAGATGTCTTGGCTCACAATTTCTTTATATGTGCAACCCAGTGTGCAGTCCTATCTTCTTCTTCAGCCAGTACAGCGGCCTCTTAATCGGCCGAAGGTTTTGTTAACATGCCATAAAGCACATTCATGACATCTTGGGGACAAGCCGCCGACGGAAGGGCGGTAAGGAGCCAAGCAGTGCACGGGCGTAGAGAGAGTGGAGGGCGTTTTTGGGTGGGGAGGGCGGAACAGGGATGGATCGAGTCCAGGAGGGAGTGGGATTGGTGGTTGCCTCCTTCACCTTTATCTTAACCGCTTTCCTGGGTCACCCAGTATCACATTGGACTTCTCAGATCCAAGAAGCCCTATAGAGCTAGCTGGGGTGTTACTCGGGATAAGGGAAAATATATTACCCCGAAGGGACCTCCAGCCACCTTTTAATCTGCCCTAGATACAGGCCATGTGACCTGGTTGTGCCAGCGCAAGTTAGGATTGGGCTGCCAGGGGAAGAAATTGTTAATTTTGTATCCTCATAGGCCTGACTCTTCATCGTTATTTGTTTCTGAGCTATTATTAGGCTGTGTTCATCACTTAGGCCAAATCAAACGTTGGTTAATGCGGTTGAATGTTACTGGAGCTACTAAAATAAATTACATAAAACAGAAAATGGAAATAAGGTTAATAAGCGGCTTCACTCCTCCTTCCTTCTCTATTTGCTGCTAATGGAAAGTATGATGATGTTCTGTGTAAACAGATTGCATGTGCATTATGAAACAAAAACAGTGGCAAACAAGTGTAAATGTTGTGTCTGTATTAGGGGAGGAAAATAAACAGTTGTGAGTCTCACCCTACACACACTTTGATCATCTGGACTGGGCAACATGGCCATGTGGCCATGTGGTATGGTATTGGGTTTCAAATTCAAATGTCTTCTCAGCCAAACGCTCACTGAATTGCTATGGGACAAATTTCCATTTCTCAGCCTAAACTATCTCTCAAAGGTACTGTGATGCCAAAACACATTTTATTTGGTGGAAGGGTGGGATGCAAATGCAACAAATGACCTCCTACATTTATTTGCCAAGGTATCCCTCCATCCAAACACACATGGCAGCGTGTTTGGCGCAAGCTAGGGCCATGTTTATTTAATATGTCACCATACAGCCAAGTGGTAAATGCAGTGGGTTCAGTGATGTCATTCAGGGGGAACGGACCAGAATGGGCGTTCCGGATCCTAACGGGCTCCGTGGCTGGTTCCGGGTTCCCGCCAAGTGCCAATCAAAAGTGAGTTCCTGTTCCTAAATCATTTGAATGACACCACTGAGTGGGTCTTGCCTATGACACTCCACCCCCTATGGGGCACCAACTTGGAGGAGACGGCTATCCTGTCCAAATCCTTCTTTGGAGAAGACCACCCTGGCTCCAAACAGGGAAAAAATTCAAGAGGCTCTACTAGTTTACTAAAAATGTTAAACTATGGACTCTCCCATAGCAGGGAAATATTCACGGCACCGATCCATCTCCGTATAGCGTCCCAGTGAGTTGCTGTTTGCCAATATCTCCGTTGTGTCTCATTTTTTTCTGAGGTGAGCCTCTACGGAACAAGGAACCATCTTCTCATTCCTTTTGCTAGTTAAACCATGTTGAGAATGTCATTGTTAAAAAGCAGAATATGAATGTTCTCCATATATCACTAGTGCTTGTCTGTTCTTTGGGGCAAGTATTAAGAGGAAGTTCATATTTGGGCCTAAACATGAGGAGCCTCAGCAACCTGACATACAGTGGGCCCTGCATATCCGAGGGTCCTGTATCTACAGTTTCAACCAACCGCAGATCAAAATGTTTGAAAAAACATTTCAGAAATGTCTTGAAAATTCTGATGCAGTGCCCCCATTCTTTCCATCCGTCTTTCCTCCTCCCAGGCCCACTAGTGCTGCTCTTTAAAGTGCACCATGTGCAACTGCAGGCTCTCGATCACCTTGTTCAGTGGCCATATGATGGGCTGCACTTAGTGGTGGAGGAGGGCTGCTATTGAAAGATCCCATTTGCAGACCGATTATGCCCTGGTAGGGCAAATGAAATAGAAACCATTGAGCATGTCCTGCCGGCCTGTAAACAATACAGAGCTATTCGAATTTCTTCTATTTCTCCCTTGCTGAAAGGATTAGTGAGCTGCAGAAGTTGAGATTACAGACTCTGTCGCTTGTCATGTTCAAGCTTTGAGGTCATGCACAGAACAGCCAAATTTCTAGTAGCTCCCATGAACATCAAGAAAAAGAGAGTGGAATGTGGTTTGCCTGGCTGAATGTAGAGTTAAATGTTCCTGCATTTAAACTATGGATGGGAATGATAGTCCTCGTTTTACGTTTTGCATTAGAATTAGTTTTGATTTAGGACATAAGAAGTAAATGGAGTGGGATGACCTATTTTATATTTTAACTTCTTAAACTTCTTAACTTCTTAACTGAAGAAATCTTTAGGGGTATAATTATAATGTTTAACTTACTATGCTTTATATGCTTTATAGGATGTCTGCGTTCTTTATATTTATCTGTATGGGTTTGTTTTCTGTTTGTTTATGCTGGTCTAAGACCGTAAATAACGATGCCGGTCTGTCCGTCTTGCTCAGTGGCCAGGGCCGGCTTTAAGTGAATGTGACCATTGTCGTCACCTTGGGCCCGCGCTGTGGAGGGCCCCACACCAGCGCAGTGAGCATGTGGTCTGTGATTCAGTGGGGCGGGCAGAGCAGCTTTATCGTGGGCCCTCCCACCTGCCCCTGCTTCCGAACTGCCCAAAGCGGGCTTCCTGGAAGCAGTTGGCGGTGATGTCATCATGTCAACACCAACTATTTCCAGGTTCTGTCCGTGGCACCACAAGCACTGTCCTTGGTGAGGGAGGGCCCGCAGGGAGGGTGGGGGACCCTGCAAGAATGCCCCCCATTGGACCCCGCCGCTCCTGGAGTCAGCCCTGTCAGTGGCACTGTGTTGTCCAGCAGCACTTATCAGCTGGCAGATTCTCTGCTGTGCTTCCCTCTCTGCCTCTCACAGCATCTCATCTGGCAGTTCCCTCCAGCCTGTCATTCCAGCTTGATGCCTCTGGGTCTTAAAGCCCAGAATAATCAAATACTGTATACAGGGCTCACTACTGTCCTCAGGCATCTGCCATAGGAACCTATCCCCCATAGATACAGGGAAACTATTGTATTTTTCCCCAATACTGTACTAGAATTCCATGTCAATTGACAGTTGATGCCACTTGCAGGAAAAAAAAAAATGCCACAACCTCTTCAATGATCTCAAAATCTGTCATGCTGTTGGAACAAATACAATGTAAATAATACTTTTCTTTACCCATATGCTTTCTGGATATTGGCATGTGCTCTGAGCAGTGTGCAACTGAACAAGACACTGATTGTGTAATGCTGTACATTGTGCTGTGTAAAACAATCAAAACTTAAGGATGCTTTGGTAAGCAGCATACACCACACTGTCAAGGGTCAATGGAAATTATGATAAATTTGCAATGTGAAGAAGACAAAGTATCAGATAAAGGAAATCAAAACATGAATACCTTGGGCTGGCATTTAAAGTGCAATCCTAACCTGGATTTAGGCCGGCACACTTAGGCCAGCAAAGTTTGGCCAGCACAAGGGATACCATAAAGTATGTTTGGACCACTCTCGGAGTCAGAGAGGCCAGCACACAGACGTGATCCAAATGTGCTTTATGGTGGCCCTTATGCTGACCAAACTTTGCTAGCCTAACTGTGCCAGCCTAAATCCAGGTTAGGATTGCACCCTTGGTCACATGGTCTGGTCAACTTGGCACCAAGTAGAAATGCCCCCCCCCCCAAAAAAATCAATATGGGTGAGGCAATATACATCCAGGATAGGAGCTGAAAGCTCTATGAGCTTATTCAAGGGCAACATGTTTCCACATTTCTTGAAAGATTTGGCAAAGAGTATTGCAACTGTCTGCTACTCCCCAAGAAAAAAAAATGCCATGTACCGCTGAAATATTTATACGTGTTGCAGAAAAGGATCGTCTTCTGAAACCCTGCAGAAGAATCGGTATTAAGAAGATTCTAGAATGCTTGGTTACGAGTCTTTACTTTCTCCCCATGAACACCCTTCCTCGCCTCACAGTCCATGCCGTGTTAACACAGATTGCCATTAACATGAATGGAGCTTTTGTCCAGTTCATTTTGAGTTTCCTTCTCGCCACAAATGTTTTGAAAAGCAATTAAGTTATTTAAAAAAGTAGCCAGCATGCCTGTTCTTGAACAGTAGCTACATTTAAAGGGAGTAACCCTTGCTGTTCCACTTTATTTTTATTTTTATTCAGAAGGAATTTTAAGTTTGGGTCTGCAGCATAACTGTCCCCCATCACGTTTCTGACTGAAGAATATCTCCCATTGAGTCTTAACAGGAAGGAGTCCCTCTAAGAGCTCCAGACCTCAGGAAGAATCACATCTGAATAGATTTGCATAGAATCTGGCCAAACCCTTTCTCCATGTAGAAGGACACACTGGAGTTCAACGCAAAATAGTCCAGAAGCACTAGCCATGATGGGAGACCTGTCACAGTCCTTGGTATTACAGGTCGATTATCCCTTATCTGGACTGCTTGGGACAGGAAGGTGTTTGGATTTTGGACTTGTCTGGATTTTGGAATAATTGCATAAATATCATGAGAAATGTTTTCTCTTGCTCCTTTCGGTTACCCATTTGGATGTCTGCTGGCCTCTTTGACATTTGTCAGCAATGGCACCCACCACAGAGCAGAGAATAGAACTTGCAGCCTGTGCATGGGAATGAGCACAAGACCATCTAGTTAGAGAAAGTTTTTTTTTAAAAAATGGACAAAAATGTCTAGATTTTTGGAATAGTCTGGATTTCAGATCTCCGGATAAGGGATCATCTACCAATTTGCTGCATTCATTTGCACTTCACAATCTGCCACCTCACCCTGCCTCAAATCAGCGCCAGCTCTGCCCCCCCCCCCTCCAATTCACTGCTTTTGTTAGCTCCGAAGACCAACAAGCAGAGCCAGTTCAGAGGATGCTTCAGCGCTTGAACTGGCCTCATGCACTTAGCAAAACACTTAGCTCACCTCATGCACTTAGCTCACACTGCGCACATCCCACGTCCTCTTCCCCTTCCTTTCTTGGTTAGTTTTCCAAAGGAGAAAGGAGAGGAGCCAAAATGTGCGCCAATGGAATGGGGCTGATTCAGGAGGTAAAGTTTTGTCCAAACCAGCCTATAGATAAGCTTCTCTGGTCTCTGGTCACTAGTAGAAGAAAGAGCGCTCTATATAGTTAGCATAGCCCCTGCTGAGTCGGCTATGTAGTATCTTAAGTGGTGGTGTTCCTCTGTTTAGCTGGGAAAGAGCAACTGCCCCTTTTCACTCCAACATAGAGTGCAATCCTAACCTGGAGTTACGCCGGCACAGTTAGGCCAGCAAAGTTTGGTCTGCACAAGGGACACTGTAAAGGGTATTTTTACCGCTCTCGGAGTCAGGGAGGATGGTTCACATCTGTGTGCTGGCCGACTTCAAGAGTGGCCCAAATATACTTTATAGTGTCCCTTGTGCCGGCTAAACTTTGCTGGCTTAGTTTATGCCAGCCTAACTCAGTTTATTATTGCGCCCATAGTGTCTTTTCCAGAGACAGTTAGCTGGTGTCTCCCTTGTGTCTTCCTTAAGATGGTGAGTCTTCTGAGGACAGAACGATATTGGGCTACGCATTGTGAATTTGTTGATGTTCAAAAACTGTAATTGTTTTATTTATTTTATATACAATCATATAATCATATATAATTATTTTATTTGTGACATATTGTTCCTGTTTTGACATGTTGTTCCTGTTGAAAAATTTTTCCAATTTTTGAGATCCTCAGAATAGGGCACGAGAAACCTTTGATAGATGTGGAGTGAATATTGATTTTCATTTTATTCTCTTACAAACAAATGCACTGCATTTCTGCTGCTCTGTTTCATTAAATGGCCTTTCAGGTGGTGGTTTTAATGTGCCACTTGGTTGTGTTTTGGCACACAATCCTATTTGTACCTACTGCAACTGGAAGGAGCTTTCTAGCAGTGCTAGGCTCTTTCCAGCTGTCTCAAAAGGCACCAGGCTGGACCACTTGGCCTGGCCACCACTGCAAGTGGCAAGCAGCCAGCTCAATGAGCCAGTGGACTCTGGATTCCCACCTGCCTCGGTAGGTCCATCAAGGTGGAAGGAGGCAGGAGGTGGGGTGAGTGAAATAGGGCAGCGATGGGGGTGGAAGGAGGACAGATCAGGAAAGAGGCAGGTTCGGCAGCAGTGGCATTGACCACATTCTGGTCATTGACCCTTCCTGGCCTCAGTCCCCTGACCCAGGTCCACAGCTGGCACAGGTGCAAATAGATCCAGTATCCCAGAATGGGCTTACTCTGGGCAAGGGAACAAATACCCTGGCAATGCCTCCAAAAGCCAACATTCCCACATGGGATGCCTTGGCCACCACATTAGTGCTGCCGCATCACTATGTGGGGAATTACAGTAGTTAGGATTGGGCCATCCATTTCATTTATTGTGATTGCATTGTTGATTTCATTATCGTGAAGCCACTTTATTTTTTTTATTTGAAAAAGGCACTGTATGAATTTTGTATAATAAATACATAAGAATACATATATGTCTTTTCCTGTCCTTATTGGAAATTCCTCTCACTTCCATCAAAGGTTCTTGGATATTTCACTTGAGCAAGTACCTTCAATTGCATCTCAAAATCAAATCAAAAGAATTAATTAGAAATTTTTTTAAAAAATGAACAGTATAAGATATCTAGTTCTGGAAGCTTCTCTTCCTAACTGGCCCTTGGCAAGATCTCCCAAATACTGGCTGGCAAGGAAGAGGGACGTGGTGGCGCAGCGAGTTAATCCGCTGTTGCAGGGCTTTCAACCGCAAGGTTGGGAGTTCGAGACTACGTGACGGAGTGAGCTCCCGTTGCTTGTCCCAGCTCCTGCCAACCTAGCAGTTCGAAAGCACCTAAAAAAATGCAAGTAGATAAATAGGGACCACTTCGGTGGGAAGGTAATGGCGTTCCGTGCGCTACGGCGTAGAGTCATGCTGGCCACATGATCGGACAAAAAAAACGCCGGCTCTACAGGCTTTGAAACGGAGATGAGCACCGCCCCCTACAGTCGGTCACGACTAGACCATTCGGTCGTGGGGAAACCTTTACCTTTTAAGGAAGAGGAACATATCCCAAATGAGGAAAAATGCCCACCTAGCTTCTTCTTATAATCGTGGTGATCTGCACCATTGTGCGGCTTTGCCCAGCTCTGTTTTGACGTTTGCCACGTCTTGCCCAGCGTGGGACAAGGGCGTCAAGGTGGCAGCTTTTGACGGGCTGCTGTGGTAGTGGGGAAGTGTGGAGTGAGCTGTGCACTGTTGCTGGGGCTTCTTCAGGGCACAGCCGCTCCTTTTGAATAAGGTGACCCCTTTCTGCCAAGCCTTTGTCTTGTGTGCTTATTGGAAAGGGATGCTTGGGTAATCCGATCTTACAAGACTGGTAAAGGTAAAGGTTTCCCCACGACCGAATGATCTAGTCGTGCCCGACTGTAGGGGGCGGTGCTCATCTCTGTTTCAAAGCCTGTAGAGCCGGCATTTTCTCCGAGGACAAGCTTCTGTGCTCATGTGGCCGGCATGACTATACGCCGTAGCGCACGGAACGCCATTCCCTTCCCACTGAAGTGGTCCCTATTTATCTACTCGCATTTAGGGGCTTTTGAACTGTTAGGTTGGCAGGAGCTGGGACAAGCAACGGGAGCTCACTCCGTCATGCAGTCTTGAACTCCCAATCTTCCGGTCAGAAAGCCCAGCCGCAGTGGTTTAACCCGCTGAGCCACCACAAGACTGAAGAAGGCAACAAATGACCAGTCCTTGTAAGGGTCAGTGCATATCTAGCGGGGAGATCACAGCATTACGTTTTGCAAGCAGCTGCACCCCCTCCTCTTCGGAGCTATTTGAAGCCAACATAGCCTCTGTTTTGCTCTAGCCACTGGGAATGGCTCTGAAGAGGAGGGAGAGTGGCTGCTTGCAAAACTCAGTGAGAACATAAGAAGAACCCACTGGAGCAGGCCAAAGGGCCGACTAGTCCAGCTTTCTGTATCTCACTGTGGCTCACCAGATTCCTCAGGGAGGGTTGCCCACATCTAAAATCAGGAGGTTGCACGGCCTGTAGCCTGTGATGGATGTTTCCTCCATGAATCTGTCCAATCCCCTGGTTTGGCCAAACATCATCACCACCTCCCATGGCAAGGTGTTCCACAGATTAATTACCTGCAGGGTAAAAAACGTTGGTTAGGACTGAGCCCTAAATCCCCCATTATGGACCCAATCTGAATTGAAGCCCTCTGTAGCTGCTATTTAAAAAAAAAAATCCTGCAGGGCCAAACAACATGATTTACTTCACATCTACTTTGCTCTTGAAATACAGAGCTACTCTGATTCTGCAGCAAGAACAAAGTAATGAACCTTTGCTTTTGACTCCCACAGGGCATAGGGCATAAGGGGGGGGGTTCCTGCTTGCTTTCCATGGAAATCCGTAGGTAACTCAAGGTGCATATGCTTCCCTGTTCATTTGACTGGCACCTCTGCAATGCACAATTCCTTCAAAATAGGCACAGGCATTCTTAATGTCATTGCAGCCGTATCCCTGGCATGTACCTCTTTACAATGTAAAAACTGAGATGATTGAGTGGGGAAACCTCTAAATATTTTTGGAATATGATGACAGAATCGCAATTGAGGAGCAACTGTAGGTGTTTCCCTAGCAAGGAATGTTTAGAAAAACCAAAGATAGAAGCCCTAAATATAACCCTCTTGTAACGTTTTTATGCGGAGAGATTGTAAAAATGCATCCAGGGAAGCCATTCAGTGTCAAATATTTTGAAGAACAGGGTTTTCTCAGTGATCCAGCCCCATATGTTCTTCTGTATACAAGAGCCCAGGTTAAATCCTGACTGCTTCCAGGTACTCTCAGTTACTAAGACTTCAAAAGAGCTGTGTCTAAGAGCACAATCCTAACCTGCAGTTAGGCCAGCAAAGTTTAGCTGGCACAAGGGATACCATAAAGTATGTTTGGGCCACTCTCAGAGTGAGGGAGGATGGCGCACGTCTGTGTGCTGGCCTCTCTGACTCTGAGTTTGGTCCAAACACTTTATGGTGTCCCTTGTGCCAGCTAAGCTTTGCTGGCCTAACTGCGCCGGCCTTACTCCAGGTTAGGATTGCACCCTGAGACTTGGTAGAATTGTGTCAATTTGTCAAATTAATTGTATGGACAACATGAGGCAAAATGGGCAAACTGAAGCTGAAATTCCCCCCTTGCAAAATGGTAGGTCTGAGACTCTGCTATCCAGAAGCAGCCAAGAAAGTCATAGAGCCTTGATTTCCCCATACATGTCTTCACGACCAAGAGCCAACAAAAAAGCAATGCTGTTCTATGGCCGCTTCCTAGCTGTCACGTTCTGTCTGTGATGAGCTGATGTTGAAAGCCAAATGGTGGATGCATTGATGATCCTTCATCAGCTACTGAGGAACTCCACGGCTGTACAGTAGAGGTGTGCTTGCTATTCACTCAGCCTTCTTCCTCTATCTCCTTTCTCCATAAAAAACAACAGTGATGTGATTCATACATCGTAACCTTTGAGATAAAGTAGGCTTTGCCATTACTTTCTGTAGCACATCTGTCCATCAGAGCACTGGCATCTTCCTTAACATTTTCGCTACTATCCCAAGTCCATTGTTAGGGCACAATCCCTACCTGGAGTTAGGCCGGCACAGTTAGGCCAGCAAAGTTTGGCCAGCACTAGGGACACCGTAAAGTATGTTTGGACCACTCTCTGAGTCAGAAGGCCAGCACACAGAAGTGCCCCATCACCCCTGACTCTGAGAGTGGTCCAAACATGCTTTACTGTGGCCCTTGTGCCAGCCAAACTGTGCTGGCCTAACTGTGCTGGCCTAACTCCACATTAGGATTGTGCTCTTAGGGTGGATTTGCCCCTGTATATCAATTCACCTGTGCTGCATTTTATTCCTGCTGCACATTAGCCTGCATGTCCACATCATTAGCACATGGTATCCATTGCCAATAACACAGCACTTGAAAATGTCAATGAAGTTAATATTTCTGATGAGGAAGGGACCAAAGCTTAGTTGGAGAGTCTGTAGCTAAGTGGTAGAGCATATACTTTTTGGGTGCAAAATTGGTCTCAGTTTCAATCACTGGCATCCCCAGAAAGGGCTGGAAAAGGCCCTGGTCTGAAAGTCTGGAAAAGCAGCCGCTGATCAGTATAGACAGTTACGAGATACATGGTCTGATTCCACAGAAATTTGGACCATGTTAGAAGTAAATTAGGCAAGGTTTCCTCATTCGCCTGTCAGAGTTATGCAATGGACGTATCCTGCAGCCCAAGTCGAAACTCAGTGATCAGTCATGCCACAAATAAAAGCGGAGCAGTCAGAATATGATAGAACAAGCCTGGAACCTGAACTGAATGAGGTTGGGGGATGGAAGGCAAAAAGGAAAAAAAAATGGATGGAAGGAAAAATATTCCCCATTGGCTTTTTAACAATATTTGCTCACCATTCACAAATCCTATGTCAACGAGAACAATTTAGAGCAACAAAAATATCCCCAGCTGCTTGTTTTGGATGCAAAGAGGGTCCCCCAAGCTTGCTCTGGAAATGATGTATCCCCTTTCTGCAAGGCTCCCCAGGACTAATCCATCCTGCATAAACAGCAAGGCTTCTCTGCTGGAAAATTCAACAGAGTGGAGGAATATGACATGCATCAAATGAATTTATTTTCAACAATTGACGAATGACTGGAAACCTCCCTTGGCCTCGACTGCCCAACCAAGGTGGAAGGGGGGGGGTGCGTTAAACACTGAATGGGGGCGGCTGGCCAAGGGAACACCCCAGGATGGAGAGAAGATGTTAAACATTTCGGTTTGATAAGCAATCTGTGGTTTTGCTCTCCTTGGGCCTGTTCCCCACAGAGCTCGCTGTTACCTGCGGAAATCGAAAGGCACCGGTCTGCATGCATGGCCATCTCCACAGTCTCTGTGTAGACAAGTGGAGCCGGAGGGTCGATTCCTTGGCTTTTACACACAGCCTTCCTTTCACCACCTTCCTTTTACACAAAGACCAACTTATCCCACCTCCTCCCCCCTCTGTCTCTCCTCCCTGTAGCCTTTGCAATGAAAAGGCTCTCCACGCTCAAGCTAATAAAGTCCTTTGCCACCTCCTCCCTCTTCTCCCACCCCACCACCCCCCCCGCCACCTCCTCAATCCCAACTCAAGAGCATGTCTGCCAACAAAAAGAGAAAGTGGTGGAGACTTAAACCTGGAACTCATTTAGCAAAAGGGACCTTAGTTAACAAGAAAGTTGCCTATCATGAACTGCCGGTAACACCTTGAGTGATCCTAAATCCATTACTCAGAGACTTAGCTCGGGCTGAGTTTGATTTTATGAACTGTGAGGCCGCTATGTTGAAAGTCTGCAAATTGAACGTAAATTGGACTGCACAAGTCTAGGGGAACGAAACATGCTTTTTCTCTCTCTCCTAGTGACATAACAGTCCTCAGCCGAAATGTAATGAAGAAGCAAGTGCTGTGTGAAAAGATAGCAGGCCGTGTTGAAGATAGTACGCCATGTTGGGTTTCAGAGCGCAATCCTAACGTGGAGTTAGGCTGCCATAGTTAGGCCAGGAAAGTTTGGCTGGCACAAGGGCCACTGTAAAACGTGTTTGGACCACGCTTGGAGTTGCGGAATGGTGCATGTCTGTGTGTTGGTCTCTTTGACTCAGAGAGTGGTCCAAACCAACTTTACAGTGTCCCTTCTGCTTAGCAGCCCTCCTGCATTGGCGCTAAGGCAACAGGACCGGTGCTGCTGGCAGCAGCGCTCCTGTTGCATCTGCGCAGTGCCTCCCTAGCATTGGCCGAAGCCGGCCAGCATGAGGGAGGCTCTGTACTGTCCCATATCAGGATGGGGATTGGTGGACGCGGAGGCGGAACTTGGGCGGGACATAGGCAGGCTTGGGAGGTGGCCATATGGCCACATCTTAAACCTGTCCACGAGGCCGCAGGGCCCCGAGGCCCCGATTTGGGCCCCACGGTCTCCTTAGATCTGCGCCCGCTCTTTAGCGGGCGCAAATCTGAGGAGCACATAAGGGAGGCTGGAGCTTCCCCTACGGTAAGGGAGCGAATGGTCCCTTGCCGTGTGTGTGTGGGGGGAGCTCCAGCCTCTCTATGCAGTGTTGGATATGGCACTGCCGAGTCGGCCTCGCCATTCCAGCACTGCATAGGATTACACCCTGTGCACAATAACATACATAAATACACAATGAAATACAAAATATAAACACACAATAAAAAGCCCCCAAAGCATCAAAATAAGAAAGCAATACATACTATGTACAATATCATAAAACACAAAATTAGGAGTGCAATCCTAAACTGGAGTTAGACCGGCACAAGCTAAACCAGCAAAGTTTGGCCGGCACAAGGACCACCATAAAGCATGTTTGAACCACTCCTGGAATCAGGGAGGATGGCGCACGCTTTGTGCTGGCCTCTTTGACTCCAAGAGTGGTCCAAATGCACTTTATACTGACCCTTGTGCTGGCCAAACTTTGCTGGCTTAGTTTATGCCAGCCTAACTCCAGTTTAGGATTGTACTCTAGGTTAGGATTGCTCTCTAGGTTTATTTCTTCTTTTTTCAAATAAAAAATAGTGAGCAAAAAGTAAGAAATGAAATCAAAGGACAAAGCAAAAAGCATAATGAAAACTGAGCTCAACAGTAAATTCACTAAACTCAAGTTGAAAAAGGAAAGTTTTAATGCCCCATAGTGGCTAAGCAACTCCACAGTTCAATTCTCATCTCTTTGTGAACTCATTAGACCAGTGGTTCTCAAATGTTTTAGACCATGACTCACTTTTTTAAATGGCACTTGAGTCAGGACCCACCACATGTCACGTCATTAACCTGGAAGTGATGTCATCACTGGAAGTGACATCATCAAGCAGGAGGTGTCGTAATTGTGACATAATAAAATGACACTCCTAGCATGTAAACTGTCATTCTTGGACTGCAGAAATTGTACAACCATGAAACATCCCTCACAGAAAGCAAGATCCAGACAAAATATTATGTAAAAGCACTGAACTAAAAACAAAATTTTAAAAAATCCTTCACTTGAAAATTCAAACGCTCACAAAAGGAATACAGCAAGTCTGCAAGATGGCTGTTCCCAGTTTCCACAACCCACCTGATATCAGGTTGCGACCCACCAAGTGGGTCCCAACCCACAGTTTGAGAAACAATGCTTTACATAGCTTTATGTAAGCCCCTCCCTCTCTGTTACAATATGGGGATAATACTCAGGGCGCAATCCAATGTGCTGTCTTGGGCCGACGCTAGCTGCTAGCATTGGCCCAACAGCGCTGGCCAAAACCCACACTGCACCATTTCTGCGCCAGCTGACTTTGGCTGGCACAAGAGCGGTTCTGGGCTAGGAGAGGGCGGGAGGGATGGTGTTTCTGGGTGGGGGATGGACGGGCCAGGAGGTGTGCTGGCCTGGGGAATGGGATAGAGCTGGGATGCAGCCATTACAGCAGCAGGTATGGATCTGAGAAGCCCATAGCATAGTTTAGGATTGCGCCATCACGTGGTAGCCATTTTGGAACTGCTGCCGTAAATTGTGGTGGGGGAGAGGCAGGGAGGAGGAGGAACATGGAACGTCTGGGCAGAGAGGGGCCAAACAATTGGCAGAATGGAGATGACAGATCCCAGTGACACTAGCATGCACCAGGATCCTATCCCCATTCTCTCTCCTTTCCCCTCTCTTTTATTCTTGTTGTTGTTGTTGTTGTTGTTGTTGTTGTTGTTGTTGTTGTTGTTCAGTCGTTAAGTTGTGTCTGACTCTTCGCGACCCCATGGACCACAGCACGCTAGGCCACTAGCTTCTGGAGTTCGCCCAATTTAATGTTCACTCTTTTACTCTACTCTGGTACAAATTCAGGGAGACCTATTCAGGCAGCAGCTGCTTCCTCTAGGATAAGGGAAGTTGCATCTCTGCAACTGCCCTCCTACCATAAGATGCAGCACATGTTCAGTAGGTGCAGCAGCATTGGTGGGGGTGGGGGATGGGCTACTTACGATTGGGCTGTCAGCCTGTGAATAATTATTTTGTAAATTATCATTTTGCACCCCTTAATACATCCTTTATACACCAGTACACTACGCAGCATTGAACCTTCGAGGATCTTTGGTCGACTGTGATTTGGCAATCTAACTGTATATTACCAGACAAGCATAGAGAAACTTATGTTTCATTTTACTAATATGATGACAGCATTTTCAGCATTTGGTATGGAAGCAAAAAGCCCATGGAGTTCATTTGATTAAATTCTTAGCCTTCGGGTTTCCACAATGTTTCTTTAGGGGAAGACGGACGATGAGTGATTGAGTGAGAGCGTGTATGACAGGATTAGCACACACTGGATCTTTTGACCAGGGAAAAATGCCTATGTTGGTTTAAGGGCACGTACCCTTAGGATTTGGGAAAGCAAAACACCAAACCAAGCTGTTTTGGTTCACCTTAAGCACAGCAGCCTGTTCAATTAGGATTCATTTAAAAAAAACAGAAATTAAAAGGTAATTTCTTGGATCAAAAATAGCTACTGGACAGCAACCTGGCCCCACCTATCCCAGAGTAATGGGGGATATTCCAAAGCAAATAGGTTACTGATACTGTACCATAAAGTGTATTTCTAAGAAACCATCACTGGCACATCCCCCTGTTTGAGTTTCCAAGACTGTCAGCTAAGGGAATGCACTAATGAATTTGCAAAGGAGCAACCTCAAAATTGCCTGATGGGGAAGCTGAGGATTTACCAGGTGATTTTGCCATTAGATGTTCACAGGTTTTACTTTACGGACTTCTTGTGTCCGGTAGGAGACTGTGAGGTGAGGGCAATACTCTTTCAGGCTGCCTGGGGTTTACACAGAAGGAAGAAGTTCCAGAACCATACTTGAAAAGACTGTGGCTGAGTTTCGAGGTTCAGAAACTGGTTGTGTAAAGATTGGATTCACTGTGAGAGAAACTAGCTCATAGTCCTCCACAATGCTGTGGCCGTTGGGGAGCCCACTGTGAGAAGTGCCACAGGAAATCCTAACACCTCCAGGCAAGGAAGTGGACCACATGGCATTTCATGACTATTCCATGCACCTTGACCTTATATGAAAGCAGTCCAGTTTATGAAAGGAAAGGAGAATCTTTTCCCTTTGTGGCCAAATAATGTAAGCTGGGCTAAACTTATGTGTGAAACACAGAGCACAGACCAAGCAGAGCCTTTTAGCACAAACATATTTTAATTATGAACAAACTCTACCCTGGATAGGGGTAGGATTTGTTCCTTAAGCATTTGTCTCCTGCCCTGGTGCAAAGACATTGAAGGTGCAGTCCTAACCTGCATTATCTGGCATGCACAGGGAATAGGGCAGTGATGGCAAACCTTTTGGGCTCAGTGTGTCAAAACTTAGGAAAATTCTTAAGTTGACTCTGCTAGTGTGTCAACCGCCCTCCCAAACAAAAGAGAAACAATTCTTTATATTAGTTTGTTTAAACAAAAAATACAGTCCAATCATGTTTGACGTTACAGTATGTATTAGATAAACATCAAATAATTACAAAAATGAAAAATGAATAAAACAAACTCAGTTTTTCTCAGGCATTGGTGATTGCTGGTGTGTCACCCCAAACGTGGTGTGTCACCTTTGACACGCATGTCATAGGTTCGCCATCACTGGAATAGGGGGTCACTACTTGTTACCCAAATATGCTACAGTTCACATGAAAACAATAAATTAGCAGCTTGTCTTACCGACACCCTTCATATCTAGAACTAAAACAGAAAAAGAGCCATAGAACTGAAACAACATGCATCAGAAAGGAGCTGGACTGTTCCATTACAGATCACTTAGAGGTCTTATTGAATATAGGCTGGAGATGTGAGCTGGGGAGGGTGAGCTGCCACGCTGCCTGAAGAAGCTAAGCAGGTTTTGCTGAGAGACGGAGAGACACTGCTGAAATATCTCTGCGGAAGAGTGTCAAGGAATGAGGAGGCATCAGCTTGTGAGAAATGAATAACATTTCGAGACATGATCTAAGTCGATTTGCAAGAGATCGGAAGTGCAAGCCAGGATGAGACTGCACTTTGAATGGGAAACATCTGGAGAAATGGAGGTCTCTGTGTGTCTCTCTCATGGAACCATACTTGTAAAAATGCACTGAAAATTCCATTTAAGATCAGCCTGTCTATATAATGGGACATAGGAGAGGGGGCATGGTATATGTATTTAATACAATAGGGGGCATTTATTTATTACTGTATTTATTATATATCACCTTTCTCAGAGATACAAGGCTGCTTATATAGGTTATATAAGGTGATATATAAATACAGCAATGAATAAATGTCCCATATTTAATTGTATTAAATACATATACCATGCCCCGCTCCTGTCCCTTTATGACCACTGATAGCCCACTCTTATGCATGTCTATTCAGAAGGAAGTCCTATTGTTTTCAATGGGGCTTAGTCTCAGGTAAGTGAGGACTGCAGCCTGAGCTGCCTTTCCAAGAAAGCTCCCTGAATGATGGCCTCCGTGTGTCAAGTTCACCCTCTTTGGTTTCAGTGGGCATTTGCTGGCCTGTTACGAGAGCACACCCACGTTTAACATGGTGTTATTGTCTCTTTCCTGATCATATTTGTCAATGAAAGAAGGGATCTAAATCTTTTAAACAGATGAATAACAAATAAATTGCTAATGGAAAAAAAAATGTGTGAGGGATAATTTTCTCCTCACAAAATGCATCTTCCCCTCCCCCACCAGGCCCTTGATAGCTCTGTCCCACAACAGGAGCACAATTGGTTTCTTTTCATATTGGCACCATCAGAGTCATTCTGTGCTGAGGTGACTTCTTCGTGTTCCATCAAAGGAGCACAGCCGAAGGAATTTCTGGGCGGGCAGGGAAAAGAGATTGAAATCTGGAAGGAATCTTTGTCTGTCTGCCTGCTCACTTTTCTCTCTGCCCACTCTTTGCTTTTTTAAAACCTCCCAGACCATTACAGGCAGTGGTAATTCTGATGATGTATCGCTAATGACTTGTTGCTTTAATGTATAATTGAAGCCCCGTTGCTCTGATGACATGTTACTGTCATATATCATCACAGCAGCATCCATCAGGAACAGGAGTCCTGGAAAACCAAACAGCAACACCATAAATTTTCATACATCTTCCCCCTCCACTGTCTGCCCCGAGGTCACCTTTTTCTCTATTAAAGATTTAAACCCTGGAACATTTGGCCCACATTATGCGCCCCTGGTTTATGATGTTGCATATGTTTATCAAAGGTTATCATATGCGTATTAAATATTTCTGTTGTTATTCAGCATGAATAAAACAGTCCCGTGTCAGGAGCTTGAGATGAAAGCTAAGTGTTAATGAAAAGCAAACATTTGAGGCAGATGCTTACTGATTCTAAGTCACTGAACTCCTTATTTTATATTTAGAAAGTTTGCAACAGCTCCCAAATTATACAGTAAATTATAGTTTTAAAAAAACCCTGCCATGGTTTCATTTCAAATATCCTTGAATATTTCCACAAATCATACCATGGATGCAATTAGCTTCCTGGGGGTGACAGATGGATGTGTTCTGCCATACACATACATAAGGAAGCAAGCACAAAAGTTGTGGGGCAATATCACAGGATGGAATCACTGGCTTGTTCTCTATATTTGCGCCCCCCCCCTTATCCATGGATCCAGTTATCCATGATTCCCCACAGTCTCCCTCACCTATGCCCATTTGTTTATCTTCATAACATTCCCACAAAGTAATTGTTCCTGCTTCCTGCTGGGTGTTTGCCTGTGAAAGCCAAACCTCGGGGCAGAAGGAAGCAGGATGCCTGCAATCAAAATTCAGAGAAGACAAAGAGTTAACAAAATATCTTGCTATTGATGTTGTGAAGGGCAAGAGGTTGTTGTGCAAAGTGCTCTTTTGTGCACCAAGTGCCCTTTCGCCATGGTTGCCATAATCAAAGTTCCCATTTGAGAGGCCAGAGAGGTATCACTCCATACCATGCACCTGTTCATCTGAGAAACAGTCTTCCTGGCAGGTCTTTAGCAGAGCAGAGGGAGAGTGCTGCGGGAAGAGGAAAGTGCTGCGGGTGCTGGCTGTGGCAGGGTGCAGTAGCATGGAAAAAGCCATGCACTATTTGCCCCCCTCCCTGCTCTCCCTTGTGCTTGGATCTCTCCTTAATGGAGCAATTCTGGGCACAGGGAGGTGTGGCTGGGCTATGCATGGGGGCAGGACAGCCATGCTGGGGATGCGGTGATGTCATCCCATGCCAGGCGCACTGCGAGCCAAGAATGGCTTTGGGTTTTAGTAATGGAGTTGGTGTGCTGCGATTGGTTTGGAATCATAGCTTGTGTCTGATGATCTGTTGTAAGAAAGTGGGAGGGGGGGGGGTGGCAGGAGTTGCAATGCTTTTCCCCTCCCTCAATGTTCCTTATGAAAGTCCTTGTACCTACCCCTGTCATTGACGTAGAATTTTTATGGCATCGGGGACATGGCTGTTGTCTGAAGAAGGATTAGGATATGGTGTACATTGACTCCTCCTCATCCCTCCTACATCCCTTCACATCCCACCCCAACCCTTGTGTTTCACTTGCTACAAGCAGACTTGTGCTGGCATCTGAGTGATATCTGAACTATGCCAGCATGTTTTTTCCCCAATACTGTGTGGGTGTCTGTGCTACGACCATCAGTGGGTGGATTTCTATACTGACAGGGGTGTCATTGCTCTGGTATAGGTGGAGAAAGGCTGGTGTATCTCGAAGACAGGATTGGACCTTTAGGCACTTGAAAACCCCAAGAGCATTAGGAATCATGAGCATTTCTCTGTTTCACTCGGAGCGCAATCCTAATCTAGAGTTAGGCTAGCACAATTTAGCAGGCACAAAGGACACCATAAAATATGTTTGGACCACTCTCGGAAAGGCCAGCTCACAGAAATATGCCATCCTCCCTGACTCCAAGAGTGATCCAGATGTGCTTCATGGTGTCTCTTGTGCCAGTAAAACTTTGCTGGCCTAACTATGCCAGCCTAACTCCAGATGACGGGTAGGATTGTGCTCTCATTCTATGCAATCTTCCCAATAGGAAGATTTGGCTCAACATTCCATTCACATTTGGCTCAATATTCCAAATGTGAGTTTTGGATTTGTTGACTGTTTTGACAAACATAAAATATAAAATATTATAAACTGTCATAAACAGTGAAATGCTGCCAGACGTTCAATATAATTGCACATCAACTTTCAAGCTTTAAGTTAGGACCAAAAGAGGCAACTTTAATCACATCTTTGGCTCAGTGCACTTGATATTTTTGAGGAGATAGCTCTTGTGAGGGGAGGGTCTGGTCCTTATTCAAAACAGCATATGGATGAGTTGGGGGTTTTCAAACCCAGGCTTCCCATGGTCCTGGTTATGACTGCAGCCCCTTCATGATCTGGGAAAAAAAGCTCCCCTTGGACTGAACCGACCATGGTCTATATCTGTATCCCCCCACCTAAGAAAGAAGAAACACAACAGGGTCAATGATGCAAATAAAAACACATAGCGTTTGGCCCATACTAAATATCATTACATGTCCGCTATGAAATACAATCATATACTAAATAATGCTGCATGCCAACCATCAAATGCTATCAGATAGTAAATACCACTGTATGTCAGCTATCAAATGTTGTTTAGAGTACAGTCCTAACCTGGAGTTAAGCCAAAAAGTTTGGCCAGCATAAGGGCCACCATAAAGCATGTTTGGACCACTCTCTGAGTCAGGGAGGATGGCGCACGTCTGAGTCATTCTCTGACTCAGAGAGTGGTCCAAACATACTTTTATGGTGTCTCTGTGCCAGCCTAACTCCAGATTAGGATTATTTTTAAAAAGTACCAATTACTAAAACATCAGATATTGTAAATTATTATAGGACATCACATTCACATATCAACTGTTTGGCAATTATTCACCCCTTAAATACATAGCCATAATATTCATCGCTAGCAGACAGTGTTCACTGAGTATTTCCCATCCCCTATCTCCATGTCTGGTTTCCACCAGAGCTATTATTGGAGTCATGGTTGTTTTTTTCCATCTATCTTTTTTCCTGATGTGGCAGGCTAAAACTGGACTAGAGACTAGGGCAGGGGTGAAGATGTCATCCTTTATCCCACCTCTATTCTTCTTCCTCCTCCTCCTTTTCTTTTTTAAAGTACAAAAGCATCTGCAATGAATCCTGTATGTTTATCCATAGTATCATACATTTTACACTATAAAGTGTGTGTACATGTTCTTGAGACACTCTATATTTTATTTAACAACAGTTTTTCCTCAAACATATGGGTCTGGGTCTGCACTCAGGTTTTAGGCAAATGATCCAAGCTGACATGCTCAAAATAAGGCTTATTCCCATTCAGTTTAGGGAAAGCCAGAAACTGCTTACTTATCCGTGGTATAGCCTGAATTTTAAAACAACCTATTTAAAGATTCTGTATCCAGGGCTGCTTGTCTCCATAACACACTTAAAGCAGCAATGGGATCTACAAATTACTTGGGGGAACAGAGGGCGGGACTTAGACGGGACTACCGCTTGATTGGCAGCCCGTCCGTGCACTTCCGCTTTTGTTCCGCTCGCCCCGCGGCCATCCCTGGCCTCGGAGGGGGCGCCTGCTCGCCGGGGGGGGAAGGGTGGGGGCCATCAAAGACAACTCTTTGAGTTGTCACAACATAGAGAGCATAGCCAAGCACTTTCAATCCTTCAAGAGATTAATCTCAAATCACCAGATCACCGAGAGGTCTCATTGCGGCTCTTACGCACTCTTTTAGGATAAGGAGAACGAACGGATGCCTTTTTGAAAAGAAAAGAAAAAAGCACTGATGGGAATAAAGTTCAGAAGACGTAACACTCGGCTTGGACAGGCTGGGCTGCATCAGCAAAGCAGAAGGGCTTGTCAAGGAAGGCTTAATCACAATGCAGAAATGTCAGATTACACAGAAATGTTCCATGAGGTGTCCAAGCCACAATGTGAGGCCCAGCTGAGCTGTTTTCGAGTCACGTCGCACTTTTTCCTCTAGCCGTGCTGAGCATCAAGCATGTGGTTTGGGAGCTGGCTCTCCTTGTACAGTCAGTGACGCCTCTTTTGGTTCTTAGCACAAGAACAAGCAGAGAAGCTGTTGTGGTTGATGTTGGTGTCAAAAGTGATTCCTGGGGCAACGAAGAGCTGACAGAAAACCTCACACCTGTGCATCCATAAAGGTGTGCATATGGTGGCGCAGTGAGTTAATCCGCTGTTGCTGGGCTTTCAACCGCAAGGTTGGGAGTTCAAGACTGCATGACAGAGTGAACTCCCGTTGCTTGTCCCAACCTAGCAGTTCGAAAGCACCTAAAAAAAAAATGCAAGTAGGGACCACTTTGGTGGGAAGGTAACGGCATTCCGTGCACTACGGCGTAGAGTCATGCTGGCCACATGATCGGACAAAAACGCCGGCTCTACAGGCTTTGAAACGGAGATGAGCACCGCCCCCTACAGTCGGTTACGACTAGACCATTTGGTGGTGGGGAAACCTTTACCTTTATAGGTGGGCATCCTGCCCTCAGATGTGCTGAGCTGGAGGGATCACCCCCCCCCCAAGGCTGCCTTGTCTGCCTCGCCAACTCTCTATAACCCTGTCCCTTCATAAGCAGAACAAGGGAAAATGCAAATTGGGATCATTTGTATTTATTCAGACCATGACAAATCCCACCACCTGGAACAAATGACAATGAATGGAGCTCATTTTTTGAACCTCCTTTCATTGCCATTCATTTTTGTTTAATTAAAAATAAACACGTGTTTCTACCTTGTAAATATAACAGCACTCCTTCTGGGAGCTCCACACACCATCTCATCCTTACGGTTTGCACAGTTTTGTGTTACTCAGTCACACTGCCTCATAACAGCGCTGCGTCATGAGGCACATGGATAAAAATAATGGCTGCCACAGGAAAGCAATTGTGAGGTGGAGCTGTATCTAGGGCAGTGATGGCGGACCTTTTGGGCTCGGTGCGTCAAAACTTCGGAAAATGCTTAACTTGGCTCTGCTGGCGTGGCCACCTCTCCCAAACAAAAGAGAAACAATTCTTTATATTCATTTATAGAAACCAAAATACAGTCCAGTCATGTGTGGTGCTATGTATCACATAAAGAAACATGACATAATTACAAAAATGAAGAATAATAAAACAAACTCAGTTTTTGTCAGTTGTTGATGAACGCTAGTGTGTCACCCCAAACGTTGTGGTGTGCCACCTTTGACACACGTGTCATAGGTTGGCCATCACTGATCTAGGGGCACCTGGTGACAATTAAGGAGTGCATTCAATGTAATTTAAAAACAAAAAGCAAAAAATGAAATAAAAGACAAAACATGAAAGAAAATAAGAAAAAAATGGAACAAATGAAAACCAAAAATCAAAATATCTTTTCTTCATCCTCTCGGGGTGGGGGGCAGGGATGTGGCTAGTGTGCAAGTTGGGGTGGGTGGGTGGGGTAAGACTAGTCCTTGTGCTCCTTATCCCAATTTAGTACTCTCTTTACCCAATTTAATAATGGCTGGAGAGAGCTATTTGAATTTGAATTTGCTGAAGACAGAGAACCGGCTTAGTACAATCACCATTCACGAAATGCTAATGGTGAACTTGAGATTTCTCAGTCACTGCTGAAGCTGCTTTCATACAGCATTGCTGCAGTGAAGTTGATTCAAGCATCACTCCATGGTTCAGTTCATATATTCAGCTAACCAGAAATCCTCTGTGCACAGGCCCACATGCTTCCCCACCATACACATATGGTCACACATGATGCAGGCTTGGCATGCATGAAGAAGAAACTTATGAGAAAGGGCCCCATCCTGTCCAACTTTTGAGCACCTATGCAGCCATGCCATTGTAATGCGCGCTGCATCTTGCAGGGGGTGCGGCAGACACAAAGGCCTCCTCAAGGTATAGGAACATACCTTCACTGTGGTTGCATCAATGCTGGAAAGTTGGATTGGGCCCTTATCCAGTTGTTTCTAATTATAGTCTGCATGAAAGATGTGAGTGGAGGCAGATCTACTATGAAACTAATAAAGCTGAAACTTCAGGGACCCAATTCCGGAGTGGCCCCAGAAGCGACTTTAATTCACATTACTTAAAAATTTTGGGTCTACTACTGTATGAGAAGGGTTGTTGTTGTGATAATGATAATAGAAGAAGAAGAAGAAGAAGAAGAAGAAGAAGAAGAAGAAGAAGAAGAAGAAGAAGAAGAA
>JAJKFI010000064.1:1074903-1087948 GCA_029204185.1 Lerista edwardsae
AAGAAGAAGAAGAAGAAGAAGAAGAAGAAGAAGAAGAAGAAGAAGAACATCAACAACAACAATAATATGGTAGTATAATAATTACATAGATAACAGTAGTTACCCAGACCTTGATAACAGTTCAAGCTTCAGTGCCCCCAAAATGTAGGTCCACCATTGGGTGTGAACCTGTGACAGACAAGGAACATTTTCTTTTTCCAAATGTGTCAGTTCATGTACTTTTAATGCTAATATCTCATGTTTTGTTTTATTCTCTTTAGAAATACATTAAAAAACTGAAATAAAAATAAAAATATGTATCTGGAGCTTTATACAAATGCTATTTGTGGAGGCTTGCTATAGCGGGGAAATCTCAGTCCAAAAACTCTTGTGTATTGAAATGGTGAGTAGGCAATTGGTACTGAATAACTTCTCCTAAGTCAAAGCCCCCTTTTCAATGAATTCTAATACTGAAAATATAATTCTGAAGGAATTGAACCAGTATATTGCACTCAGTATACAGTATTGTATGAAACTATTTATTCAGTACTGTAATTGCTGTGTGTGGACGTGTGTTTACACGTGTACATGTACATGTATTTTTACACACCTGGCTTTCATTCTTTTTGCAAAAAGGTTAGTACACACCAGAAATACCAGCTTTCTAACTTCCTTTTGAAATAGAAGATGTATATATTTTTATTGGATATGAATATGGAAGATGAAGTAGTGAAAGATACAATGACACAATAGGCAAGAAATGTAGGCCATAATATTTCAATGGAGAGTTGGGAACAAATTTTGAAAACGAATATTAAATTAACCAAAGCAGTATCATTGAAAGAAAATATTTATAAGATGTTTTATATGGCATTTGTCACCAGACAAACTAGCTAAGATGTACCCTGGAACAAATAATAAATGTTGGAAATGTCAAGACTCTATAGGGACTTTTTATCATATGTGGTGGACCTGTTGTAAAGCAAACAAATTTTGGGAGAAAGTACATATCATATTGCAAAATATCCTGAGATGTGATATCCCTTTTGAACCTGAATTGTTTCTCCTAAATATTTTACCAATTATGTTTAATAAAGAAGTGAAATATATTATTATACATATCAATACGAGAGCGAGACTTGTCTATGCACAGATGTGGAAAAACGCAGAGGTACCCACAATAGAAATGTTAATACAAAAAACTCATGAAATGGTAGAGATGGATATATTAACAGAAAAAATGAAAAATTGTGATGCAAATAGAATAATATTTGGAAAATATTTTATGCATGGCTAGATAGTGAAATAAGCTGTAACACAGATATGGATTAATTATATCTTTTTTAAAAAATAGATTTGATATGCCAATGAATAGGATATTGGATGATGAGAAGATACATTAATCAGATATGCAATCATAAGTGTAAAATTGCTGAGAACCGACATACCTAATGTTTCAACCTTTGTGTCCTTGTCCCTATGTATCCCCTTTCCCTATCCCATAACTGAAATATTAAATAAAAAAATTATTCAAAAGAATGAAATAGTGTCTATATAAAAATATGTTCACATTTGGCAGATTGTTTCTATTTCAAAAGAGGGTTGCCGAGAGCGTTTGGATTCTGTCTGTTGGTATCTTTTACTAATATAAAGAGGAATCCTTACACAGCCTGATCCTATACATGTTTACGCACACTTACTTCACCACCTTGAGTAAGTTTAGTGGGACTTCATAATCAGGTCAATTGAATAGGATTGTGGCTTTGAGGATCCAAGTGAACTACTTTCTAAGCAAAATTCTCCCTACAGGCCAATGCAAGAAACAAAATGACCTTTCTCCACAAAGCTAATTTGCAGGACAGAAGGACCCCTGTATAATTAGAGATAGACCTGACCTGCAAAGGTCAGCCTTGGTTCTTAGTAGCTTTCCCATTTTAGTGGCATGTTTACGGCAGAGAGTTTGGATCCAGCCCTCTAGAATCACAGACTTCCTTTGTCCAGCATGTATCTATCTGTGATGTCTGTCAATGAAAGGAACAGATTATCCATATCTCTTCTCTAAGTGCCTCCCAAGGACTCTGTTCCCCCTGCCGTTCTCCCTGAGGCCACTGCTTTCATTTGGGGAATGAGTAATCAATAAAAGAGGACTACATCTGCCTCTGCTGGAGGAAACACCACACAGACACCAGCCAGTCTGGAATCAGCTGTTTCCTTGCCTTTGATCTAGCACAGCAGGGCTGCTGAAAAAACCCCAGAGGGCAGCGTCTCAGTCTCCCATGCTGTCCACATCATGCTGATAACTTCACCAAGGCCTATTGTGATATTGTGTTTGTGGAAGGGATCACCTATCAAACTGAAGGGTTGTGATCTTCTCGTCCCAGCAGGAGGCCCTTTGATGCCAGGGCCGTGATAATTAGAGTCTAATTGAGTGATTAACAACCCAGGTTGCTTATAGTGTTTATGGCATAATCAATATTGCAGAGTGCACTGCGGAGCTGGTCTCTCCATGGTACAGTCCAGATCAGTTGCAGAACAAAATAAAGTCTAAAGTGGTCTTTGCCATTTACAATTGCAATTTTCTTCCCTTGCCTTCCCCCCTCCCCTGATGAATATTTTTGCAAAGAATTTTCAGGAGGAACTGACGTGTGTTCTTACGCTATTCCTAGAATCACTCTCTGTTGGCATCAATTTTTTAGGGCTGTCACACAAAGGTTCACCAAAGAATAAAGAGATGTGGTTCCCGGGGGGGGGGGGCGAAGCTTGTGGTGCCTTAAATATTAATAGAAAAGCAGCTTTTGGTGTTTTATACATTGCTGGAATCATCCCCGCTCCTCCGCATGTGTGTGCATGCATGCAGGCGCGCGCGCGCGCGCGCGCACATGCGCGCGCACACACACACACCCCTAAGTACAACTTGTGTAGTTTGTGAACATTCATTCTTTTTTAATTTTCAAGACTTTAGACCAGCGATTTTCAACTGTTTTCATCTGATGGCACTCTGATAATGTGCTACAATTGTCAAGGTGCACCACCAGTTTTTCAACAACTGACAAGGCATACCATGCTGCTGCTGGTGGGGGGGGGGGGCTCACATTCCCCAAATGTGGAATTCATTCCACATTTATTCATTCCACATTTATTCATGAATAAATGACCCTCCCCCAAACTCCTGCAGCACACCTGCGGACATTGGCAGCATACCAATACGCCACAGTACAGTGGTTGAAAATCACTGCTTTAGACCATTGTTCAGAAACCCTACTAGGGTAGCGTGCAGTCACAGTAAAAGCAATGCATATTACTTACCCGCTCCTTTCTATGGCTGAAAAGGTATAAAAGGGATGTGGGCTGGGGAATGCTTGTGCTACCCAAAGAAAGCACACCCCATCTGAAGAAATGCATATCTGGGGATAGGAAGAACCCAATTTTCACTGAGGTTGTAAGTTCAAGTCTGGGCTTTACCGCTAGAGGCAGGCAGGCAGGACCAGGCTTACTGTGAAGTGACCTAAAATGGATGCCACACCACCCTTGGAGGAATGGTGAATAGGCAAGCGCCTATCCACCATTCTCACCATCCTGCCACTCCACTGGTATGGGGGCTGCCACTCTTCCAGCAAGTTGGAAGAGCATCACAACAGCATCAGCCCCATCTCAATCCGGCATTGTTGGAGGGAGGGGGAGAAGGAGGGAAAAAGCTGCTGTGGCCTCAAATCATTCCTCCCTATTCCTTCCTACACAAGAAATCGTTTCCTGGGCAGCACCAAGTAGGCAGGGAGAGGTGATATGGAGCCTGGCTACCTTCCCTTCTCCACTTTCCTGTACTTACCAGGAGCGTGGCATTGAACCTCCCTGCTCCTTGCCACTTCTGCTTGCAATGACCAGGAGCAATGCATGCTGGTCCCCCAGCATGCATTGCTCCTGTTCACTGCATCCAGAAGCGGTGCGGAAGAGAGAAGCTGACATACTTCACTACTGGTAAGGAAAAGGAATCTGGGACTATTGGTAAGGAAAAGGAATCTGGGACAGGAGCTTCATTCATGCACCTCCCTGTCCTCCCTGTCACCCATGGGCTGGCACACATGTGCAGAGGCAGCAATTGGTAGGATTTGTGCGCTGGTAGTGCATGCACTGCCACTGCACATATGATTGAAGTCCTCCTCATGCAACAATTCTCTGTGCAATTCTAGCCTAGCATTCTCCATAGACATGCTAGTTTTCTATGAATAGAAATTCCAGAAACTAAAACAGACAACTTTTCCAATTAGAAATAATACAGTGGCTGCATCTGCTGACACTTTATACCCTGTATCATCCACCTAGTACACTTTTAAAGCATTTAAAATTAATAAAAATGAGAACTTGGATTCAGAATGTAGAATAAAAACACATAACGCCGCTATTTGCTATTTTAATCAAGAAATTTTGGAAAAAAATGTCACCCAAAAAACACACCCCTATCAATTAATCAATCAGTCAGTCAGTCAAGCAAGCAATTTCTTGTAACCCATTTACAGCATGTGGGATTGAATGGAATAAAAATCCAATAAATAAATATTGCAGATCTATGAACTGGGAACATGCACAGCACTGTGTAGCACAGCTGGCGGCATGTAGATGTGAAAAACACATGTTCAACGTTCTGTTCCGCCATGGAAGCATATTGGGTGGCCTTGGCCAGCTTGACTCATGGTTTTGTCAGTCTAAACTACCACCCAAGGGTTACATGAGGAGGGGTTAATTGAGATAAGGATTGGCAAGAACTACAGACACGGTAAATAACCATGAAATATGCCAGTCGTCCAATTCTCAACACCTAAGCGTTCTTTTTCTGTCCCTCAAATCTGTCCTATATCATTTGAATCCAGTGTATTTCACAACCGACTGTGTCACCCTCAAGGTGTTTTAGCTATTCTTAATCGTTTCCTCCCCCACCCCACCCCAGAATCACAGCACGGGTCAAAACTCACAGCCCTTCACTGTCAGAGGGAATGTCTGAAAAATAGAAGGCCCCACCGAGGAAGGCCTGCTTCATGTCCCCAGCCAAGGCAAAACTCTAAGTGTGGCTTCAACGTCTTTGGCATCGGGAAATCGAGCGTAACCTGAGAAGTCATTACAAGAGAAGTACAGGCCTCTTGCCATCCTCTAATGGCCTTCGTACAGCTCGAAATGCAAAATTTACAAGGCAAGTCTTAAAGGAAATGACAGGGAAATCTCAGAAGATAACAGAATTGGACAGGGAGATTAATGGAGGCCTTGGATTTTTCTAATCCGCAGTGATTAATAACTTGGCGTTTCATGATCCTTCGTTTCCATTGGAGTCAGGGAAGGATCAGCTCGTGCTTCTAGTCTTTAAATCAAGGCAAAGACCACTTTACACAGCTCAGTTGGTCCTGAAGTCTCCCCACTCAAATGAGGTGGGGTTTAGTTGGGGTAGCAAGAAATACCATTTGGGCCGAAGAGACGTGACTGGTTCTCGCTGTGCAAAGGCAGAATACTCAGATTGTTACATCACTCCACATTCCATGCATATGATGTTAGCACTTTTGCCCTGTTCCTTCCTTGCTCATGTGACTAGTCCAGGTGAAGGGCATCTTGGATTGCAATTGGTTGTACAGGTGAAGGGGAAAGCCTTGGAGAGCTGCTACACAAAATAGCAGCCTCCATTCATTCTGATCCTGGGCAACGAAGAACCTGACTCAGGGAGCAATCCCAACCTGAAGTTAAGCCGGCATAGTTAGGCCAGCACAAAGCACACTGTAAAGTATGTTTGGACCACTCTTAGAGTCAGAGAAGCCAGCACACAGTCGTGTACCATCCTCCCTGAGTCAAGAAAGTTGTCCAAACGAACTTTGCTGGCCTACCTGTGCCGGCCTAACTCCAGGTTAGGATTGCACTCTCATTCACCCATAGTGACATGGAGATGGGCTGGTTGCTGTCAAGGGCTGGGCAGGAATTGCTTTAGTCCATATTGGCCCAAGGATGTAGCAAGATTTGGAGAAAAACCAGAACCTGTCTCGAGAGCCTGCCCAGTTCGTGGATGCAGGCTAGTAAGCCCTCAGGAATGAATTGGGATGTCTATCTTATAGGTTGCCTGGCTTAGGACTGGTGAAACAATTCAGTTTCCTTGACCCCTTTGTAGAGAAAGTTGTTAGGTCATCTTGGGTTCAAAGCCAAAGGGTACAATCCTAAATTGAGTTAGACCAGCATAAGCTAATCCAGCCAGGTTTGGCCAGCACAAGGGCCACCGTAAAGTATGTTTGGACCCGTCTCAGAGTCAGGCCAGCATACAGACGTGAGCCATTGCTTCTGACTCCTAGAGGAGTCCAAAAACGCTTTATGGTGACCCTTGTGCTGGCCAAACCTGGCTGGCTTAGTTTATGCCGGCCTAGCTCCAGTTTAGGATTGCACTCAAAGTGGTTCACCCAAAAGAGGGCTTCAGCAGGACATCTGTCTCCCCCAAGTTACTGTGCTTGGGAGTAGAATGCCCTAGACAGGGACCCGTTGCATATAACACTTGTTGTCTGGCTGTGAAATCAATAAACATGGCTCTAATTTCCACCAAATCCAGTATTATGTGAGTTCATGTGGGGAGGGTATACTCATGTGAGGAGCTCATGTGGGGAATTCATGTGGAGAGGGTAGTTTGAGTTATTGATTTCTCCTAAGTCACTTTGCTGGCTAATGCAAAAAGCTCAGTGTGAAACAACACTGATATTTTCGAAGAAAAGTAGCTGGGTTTTTCAATTACACACAGACACCATAAGAATGAAGACACAAGACACAAGTTCTTTATTACATGAATCAAGAATCTGTGAAGAATCACTGAATCTGTGCAAGGCACCTTATGGCAGTTGCAAGAGCTGAGCCACTATCACACACTGTCAGCCCGTTTCCACAAGAGGCATAGTGCATGCAGCATCAGCTCTGAAAAGCTCTAGACAAAACAAAAGACACCATAAAGTATGTTTGGATCACTCTCGGAGTCAGGGAGGCCAAGACACAGATGTGCGCCATTCTCCCTGACTCCAAGAGCGGTCCAATTGCACTTTACAGTGTCCCTTGTGCCGGTCCAACTTTGCTGGCCTAACTGCCAGCCTAACTCCAGCTTTAGGATTGCACCCCAAAAAACAAGAAATGTAGTTTAAATTCTAACCATTATTAACCAAAGCTTCCATATCTGCGTGCCTCTTGATAGAGTTGTTCAGTTTTAAAAGTGCTGTTAAGACATAAATACAGATTACTCAAATCACAATTTAGATTTTTTCCCACTTTTTGCAGAGTATTTGCTGCATTTACATTAATTTATCATTTTGAGAATAGTTTCCAGCAACAATAACAACAACAAAAAACAAATACACATACCAAATTTCTATGTTGGTATTGATCTGGTTCCAGTTCTAAAGAAATTACTTTCCTTCTTCCTTCCTCTGTAAAATAAATATTGGTAAAAGGTAAAGGATTTTAGTATAGAACTGTTTATTTACTAACCATACACATATGAATGTTTAGTTGGCTTTTTCAAAGAATCTTATAGCACAAGCCTTGTGGATGGTCTGAAAGTCCATCTATCTGTCTGTTTTCCTTATTGGCTTTTTTTTTTAATTACAAGTGCTCTGCGTGGCATACAACATAAATGCAGTGATGTCATTCAGGGGGAACGGACCAGAACGGGCGTTCCGTATCCTAACGGGCTCCGTGGCTGGTTCCGGGTGCCAATCCAATCAAGACAAGTGCCAATCAAAAGTGAGTTCCTGTTCCTAAATCATTTGAATGACACCACTGCATAAATGCAAAACATTAATGCAAAACATTTAATAACCACATTAATAAAACACTTAAAAATCACCCTCTCAATAGCAGTCAAACAGTCATTCCAAACAAAAGTCCATACAACAGTTCACTTTTATCTGCAAGAAGAAAAGGCCTGCCAACTTGGAGCCATGAATAGGTGGAGCATCATGTAAAGTGAGCTTCACAATGAAAAAAAAAAAGGGCAGGCCTTAGGAGTTGCAGGGCCAAATTAAAAACATTTTTTGCAGGCCCCAGGTTTAAAGCCAAGGTCTGTAGAAACTGAGAGGTATAAATACCATTTATTAAAGATTTCATATCTCTATGGTAGAATGGAAAGCAATCAAAGTGTGTGCATAAAATGTTCATGTGATTTAATGGACCAAATGATCTAAGCACATTTGAATATAAAATTGCATACATAGTAGCCCGACAAATAAACAATTTTTCTAGGTGTTTGGTGTCTGTTGCAGTGTGTTGCTGTGTGTGTTTGACAAGACTAATTACCCTGGCACGGGGGCCCCATAGGCATGGGGCTCAATTGGGAGCAGTCGGACCAATTGACTTAAAGCCGGCTCTGATGGAAAAGGCATGCTGAAGCTAGAACAAATAATAAGTCCGTAGGACAGGGGTCCTCAAACTTTTTAAACGGAGGGCCAGTTCACTGTCCCTCAGGCTATTGGGGGGCCGGAATATAGTTTGAGAAAAATATGAATAAATTTCTATGCACACTGCACATAGAACAATGAACAATGCCAATCAATATAAACTTACTAGTTTATATTGGGAAGTATGGGCCTGCTTTTGGCTAATGAGTTGGTCACCAACCCCCACCCAGAGCCCACAGGGATTGCTGCCTCCTCACGGTGGGGGGAATGCGGCAGCACCCGTCTCCCACCTTCAGTTCTCCGCGTGACTCTCTCCTCTGCACTCGCAGCAGCCAGAGCCGGTGGGAGAGAGGGAGGGGCCAAGAGAACAGCCCCGTCCCTGCCTCTGTTCTAGCCTCTCCTCTCCTCTGCACTCAGGGCAGCCAGAGCCGGTGGGAGAGAGGGAGGGGCCAAGAGAAAAGCCACAAAGTGTCCAGTGCCTCTGTTCTAGCCTTGGAGGAAAAATTGCTGGAGGTGCCATAATGGCAAATTCTTGAAGCTTCCGGACTGGACAATATGGCCGCGAACGAACGGAGATTTTAATGTAATATAATTACGCGGAATTAAACCTTGGAATTGCATATTAACTCATAATATGGTTACCACTGATGTTTCTCTACGATCACACGTTGTTATTTTGGTAAGTTTTTACTTCAGGAGTAAACGATTCAGCCCGAAACATCATGCGAAAACCCATTGGAAATAATTGGAATCAGCATTGTTTTGCACCTGACAATATGGCCGCCAAGCCCGCTTCATAGGCTTCACTTTCTGAGCATGAAACTCAATGGGATGGCCACCCCGTGGTTCTAGCCTCTCCTCTGCACTCGCAGCAGTCAGAGAGAGGGAGGGGCCAAGAGAAAATGACTCAGGCGGTGGTAGAGATCCATTCAGGTCTCTAAATGAGGTGGCGGGCCGGATAAAAGCCCGTGGGGGGCCGGATCCGGCCCGCGGGCCTTAGTTTGAGGACCCCTGCCGTAGGATATGTTCACTGTTACATATGGGTGAGGAATACTGAGATATACTGATGTTCTCAGCCAGTTACATCATCGGCAATTATTCTGTCCAGTGATACAATTCACCTTGGCTTGCTGCTTACGTTCAAAGAGCATTGGGAGAACACCTCCCACATCACTGGATCTGATATGGTAACATCTGTAGGAAGAAATTACATGAGCTGAAATCCTGACATGGCTCCTTTCCACACTAGCATTTTCCATCCTCTTGGCACCAGCAAACCTGACATCAAAAGGAACCATATCAGTGACCTGACCCATGTGATTCTTCTGATGAAGGTTGCCAGGGCAGCATTCCCTTGAAAGCCCAACTTCGAAATGTGGAAGGTATAGTTTGGGGAGTAACAGGAATTTTGTTGTTGTTCAGTCGCTAAGTCGTGTCTGACTCTTTGCAACCCCAATAGTCATTGTAGAACTGATGAACCACTCCTCCCTGCTACTTCTCCAACAGTGCAATGCTACCCCCCATCCCCGCGAGCCAGCTCAAGTCCCTTCTGCTGGCTCATGAGTGTGGAGAATGTGCCGTACCTTCATGACTACTTGGGGGAAGACTAGACCAATGCACAGAGGTGTGCTGGCCTAGCTGTGCCAGAACTGCACTGGGATGGGTGAGTTTGTGCTGACCTAGACAGGCCAGCACAGGGGACTGGAGAGGGTGGTGAGAGAGTGTTCCATGGGGAGGGAAGGGGAGTTTCTGTGTGGACCAGGAGGGGGATCCGGTCCATCATGGGTATGGGACTGGACTGGCTGACATAGGCAGGATCCTAACCCTGGCCTTGATCCAACTGGCCTTACACGGGCTGCTCGGATTTACACATGCAAAATCACAGGCCCAGATCCAAGTAGCCCTACCGGGCTGGTTGGCATGTGAAATAGGGGAAGGGGACAGAAATTCTCTTACTTCATGTTGCACCCAAGCCCACTCCTCATCTTCACTGGATTGTGCCAGTTGGCCTGCCAGTTTCAGCGCAGGTTAGGATTGCGCTCATAGTTGCCTTCTCCAAAGTGACTTTTGCTGAAAAAAGAACCACTGGAATTAAGGGCGCAGTCCTAAACTGAGTTAGGCCAGCATAAACTAAGCCAGCAAAGTTTGGCCAGCACAAGGGGCACCGTCAAGTATGTTTGGACCACTGTCTGAGTCAGAGAGGCTAGCACACAGACATGTGCCATCCTCCCTGACTCCAAACACGCTTTATGTTGGCCCTTATGCAGGACAAACTTTGCTGGCTTAGTTTATGCCGGCCTAACTCCAGTTTAGGATTGAACTCTAAATTGCATATGTTTTGTGTGTCATGTAGAGTTAGTAATTTTAGTAATTAGAAAAAAATAGTCATTTTCATTCTAGAAACCTTGATAAACCAAAGAAGAACAATTAGGAGTGTGAGTCATCACGGAAGTGGTTTAGAAGGCTGCAAGACCATGCCATATTTTGGCAAGGTGAAAATTGCACCTTATCTGTAGCAAAGTCTCCCACCTAACACACGCACGCACGCACGCACGCACGCACGCACGCACGCACACACACACACACACACACACACACCAAAATACAGTTCCGTTGGCAGATTTAGAAGGCAGTTTCTTTGACATCCGCACAGCCATTTCTAAGCAAAGTACTGGCCAGACAGCTAATAAACTTGAAAAATTGTCGCTCCCTGACTTTTTTTTTCTCCTCAATAAAGTGGAGACCTACTTGTTTTAGGAAAAAATGGTGAATGCTTTTTTGACATGGTAGCTTAATGGACTCATTAGCCTAATAGGTATATTTAAAACAAACAAAAAAAATCTTAGCTCCTGGGAGTCCTGGTTAAAATACTAGCTTTTTATAAAAGGTCATTTCAGCACATTGAGCCAGCAGGTAATTTTCCTTTCAATTTGGCTGAAACAGATGGCACAGAGTCAGAAACAAACTGGTCCATGTGGCTCAAAATTGGTTATCTGAACTGCAGCCATTTTTGTCCCAGCAAGTATGCATTGACATAAGGTGTTTCTTTGGTGCAATTGAAACCAATGGGAGCTCCTGCTCAAGAGCATGCTCGTGCTGTTGTTCTGCTCCTAGTCCTTTGGATGCCTAGGCAAGGCTGTTGGCAGAGTGGTGCCAGGAGGCCTGCGAAAGCATTATGATATCATTTCAGTTTACTGAGCTGGATAGGAGTGAGCTGGGTTTGCTGAACTAGGTTTACCCACTCCATGCCACTGATGTCAATGCATTAGAACATCTTGTATGTAACGTGATAAAGGCATCCAGTATTGCTAAGCTCCTATGGGTGC
The DNA here is from genome assembly GCA_029204185.1 of Lerista edwardsae. Classification (NCBI taxonomy): domain Eukaryota; kingdom Metazoa; phylum Chordata; class Lepidosauria; order Squamata; family Scincidae; genus Lerista; species Lerista edwardsae. The sequence goes on from JAJKFI010000064.1 coordinate 1,086,605, forward strand.
ACCACCAATGGATAGGGTGGTGCACCCATATCTGATGCTGGCCAGGTTGGCTGACAACCCACCATTAGAGGACCCACCTGGCCAGGTAAGCTCTTGAATGCTGGCAGCAGCACTGTCACTGTCTATGTCACTCTACAGAGTAATAACAAGACAGGTCCTTACCTGGAGGAGCTTAATATCTTCATTGTTGACATCTGGAATGTTACAAAACAAGAGCTTGGAAACAGGGATACCATAGGATGCAATTACTTAAAACACATAAGCCAATGCTTATGTGTTTTAAGTAATTGCATCCTATGGTATCCCTGTTTCCAAGCTCTTGTTTTGTAACATTCCAGATGTCCAGGTGGCCAGAGATTATCCATCAGCTCCATTCTAGTCTATTATAATACACATTCTATTCAGAAGTAACCCTCTCTTTGCTCAATGAGACTGCCAACTATGTGCACATAGGGTTACTCCATTAGTTACTCCATATCACTAGACGTGGTGGCGCAGCGAGTTAATCCGCTGTCGCTGGGCTTTCAACCGCAAGGTTGGGAGTTCGAGACTGCGTGACGGAGTGAGCTCCCGTTGCTTGTCCCAGCTCCTGCCAACCTAGCAGTTCGAAAGCACCTAAAATGCAAGTAGATAAATAGGGACCACTTTGGTGGGAAGGTAACGGCGTTCCGTGCGCTACGGCGTAGAGTCATGCTGGCCACCATGATCGGACAAAAACGCCGGCTCACAGGCTTTGAAACGGAGATGTGCACCGCCCCCTACAGTCGGTCACGACTAGACCATTCGGTCGTGGGGAAACCTTTACCTTTTTATCACTAGAGTACAACTGGTGACAATGTGTTTCTCTCATTTTATCCCTGCTTGAGAAAAAGTGCTCTTGAATTACAGTACATTCCCAAAATCTATGGCAATTTATGGGAAACCTAATCAGATGGGTTCACAGTGACGCTGCAAAAAAACCACACAGAGCCCTGTGTGCTGAGTGCACCCCAACTAGACCTGTCAATGGCCACTCACACACATGTCAATGGTCATCTGTAGTGAAGAAGAATTGCCTCCAGGTGACCAGTCAGGATGAAAATGTGTTACTTCAGCTTTTCAGTAGGGCATTGATGACACAGGCTGCAATCCTATGCCCATCTACCTGAGAGTAAATTAGGTTGAATATAATGGGTCTAAAATCTGAGTAAAGATGAATAGGATTGCACTGTAACTTAGGTATCTGTTATCAGGCAGGTTAGTAACATGTTTTGTGGACTAGCAACTTTGGTGAATTTTGAAAGCCTGGTCCTGGTGTCACACACACACACACACACACACACACACACACACACACACACACAC
>JAJKFI010000064.1:1087958-1110866 GCA_029204185.1 Lerista edwardsae
CACACACACACACACACACACACACACACACACACACACACACACACACACACACCTCAGCAGTGTAGCTAATGAAAGTGTAGCCCAGTGCAGAGGGCAAAATGTTGCCCCAGAAGTGACATCACAACTGGAAGTGATGTCACAGTTGTATTTTTGTTTTCTCTGGGGTTTTTTGGCCATACCTTTTTGATAAAGATATTTCACTCTGGTTTGTTTCATTGCATTCTACATTAAATTTCCTTTCCAATGATTTATAACCTGATGGTATTATTCATACATACCAAGGTTTTCACAGTTTTGGCCACTAATGTCAAGCTCAGTTTCCCCCCCCCCCCAAAGCTTTTTGCCTGGTGCAATTGCACCTCCTTGCCCTTCTTTAGCCATGCCCCTGCCCCAACTTTCCATGATATTTAACTACAACATTGCTTTTGCCTGACAATTATGTTGCATGCCTGTGTCCTATGACTGCACAGGTAAATCTGTGCGATCTGTCTGGTGACTTGGGAAGTCACTGTCTCTTACTTCCCAAAGGACAGTGGAATACGGCACCAACCGCCATTCTCCTCAGGCATTTGGCTTTCAGCATTCCTGCCATTTGGACTGATGGCCATCTTTTCAAGGTGATGTATCTCCTCACAGAAGGGTAGCCAGCATGCTTTTGGAAAATGCATGTTCTGCAAAGCACTGCCCTTCGTTTAAATATGTCATTAAAAAATAAACCCATAATTCAGACATACACGCTGTTTATTTTTGAACACAAGGTTTTGTCAGGGAACAGGCAACCCGGCCTTACACTTTGACAGGAAAATGTTTACTCAAAGAGTTAACACAGATGAGTAATCTTGCATTCAACTGCCAGTTCTCGGGCGGTGGGATTCCAGTAAACAGCCAGACACTTTGAACTCGGGGTTTTCACTTTATGTCACACACTAACCACTAAAACAACACACCGCCATGGAGTTCTTCCCTGTTAAACCAAAAACATAAACTCAGCCATGGAAACTTAGGCTGGGAGTATCTTTCTGAAGAAATCTCCCCTTCATCACATACTTTCTAATTTGCCACTGTCTTGAAGCGGGCAATGAAGCATTACTTGCCGCTCATTAAATGGTCTGTTCTCACATACAAAGCATGTTCTTTTCTTCCTCCTCTATCCTCCTAGCAAAACACACACACACACACACACACACACACACACACACACACACACATCCAACACAATCCTAACCTGGAGTTAAGCTGGCACAGTTAAGCCTTCAAAGTTTGGCCGGCACAAGGGACCCCATAAAGTACAGCATGTTTGGACACAGAGGTGCGCATGTTCTCCCTGACTCTGAGAATGGTCCAAACATGCTTTACGGTGGCCCTTGTGCTGGCCAAATTGTGCTGGCCTAACTCCAGGTTAGGATTGCACCCACACACAAACACAAACCAAGGCTTTGAAAATGTCCAATGCTCACAAAGTCACTAAGGATGTGCCCATAAAGTTTGTGCTTCTTTTCCTTTCCTTTTTTTCCAGATCCCTTGTTTCATGGATTAGCACCTATGATGCTAACATGTGGGTAGTTCTAGGTTTGCATGTGGGTTTGAACTTATGCACTCACCACATGCCAGGACGGCTTGCAGTACCAACAGGTGTTTCTGCAGCACATATTGAAAGGTCCGATCTCATCAGTCGCTTAGCAAGCTTTAAAAGGTTATGGAGTGGTTATAACAGCACATACATAAATAAATGAATAACATTCACTTGCTACTCTATGGTTCAACTGTGCAGTAATTGGACATTTTAAGTGTACATGAAACAAACACTTTAGGAGGCTGTGAGTTTCCCTTTGGAATCAGTGTCCCAGAGTCCTGCAGGAATTTGTCATCCTTGAAAAATGGGCAGAATTTGTCGACTTTTTTTTAAAAAAAAATTTAATGTGTACTGAGTATTCCAATTCTGCATAACAGACCCGAATTGATACATTATAGGAACCTTTCTCCATCCACCTACTAGATGGAATCAACAGGTGATGTATATGAAGTTGAATCCAAGTGATGCTGAGAGTTGCGTCCAAGGCGAGGCTAATGCTCTAGATTGCTTTGTGCCAGAATGATTCTATGATTGGTCATGACAAAAGCATGTGCAGTCCTTTTCATCAGTCTCAGGGCGCAATCCAACCCAGCACTGGAATGGCAAGGCTGGCCAGCCAGCACCATATCCGACGCTGGGTTGGGGAGGCTGGAGCCTCCCCGCATCAAGGGAAAGTTTGTTCCCTTACCATAGGGGAGGCTCCAGCCTCCCCTATGCGCTCCTCAGATCTGCACCCGCTAAAGAGTGGGTGTAGATCGGCTTTTCCAATGGGCCTTGAAGTCGGTCTTATGGCCGAATCCGAGGCTCACCCATGCCCCACCCTTGTCCCGCCCACATTCCATCCTCCTCCTGCCAAACCCCGGGGCACGTTGTCATGGCGCCTCCCTTGCACTGGCCGGCTTCAGCCGATGCAAAGGAGACACTGCGCGGGCACTACAGGGCCAGTGCTGTCAGCAGTGCTGGCCCTGTGGTCTTAGCGCCGACGTGGAGCACCCAATCGGCACCCCCCGCATCAGTGCTAGGCACGCAGCCCCAGCTCAACCCCATTGTGCCGGCGCTGTGCGCACTGTGGAATTACACTGCCCGTTATGTTCCATGTTTCATGGAACCAACTGTTCCATGATTACCAATGGGCATAACCGATTGGGTGTCCAGTGTGTGCCATCCATATAATGGAGACAGATGAGTTGCAGCCTCAAGACTGGGGAAAATTGTTTTATCATGGTGAGGATGGAGGAGCAAAGTAGAGATGCAGTGTTCACTAAAGCTCCATTACACCTTTTGACTGCAGATTACCATGAGTAGGCCCAGGTCTGAGTAAGAAACTCAGAGAAATCTGTGTAACTTTGATAAGGTTTCCAGTTTGCGCCAAATTAAAGGATTTGGACTCAAGAATTTCAATCAAGGGCAAGCAAGCTGAAACAGAATCCATACAAGACAGAGGGGTCTGTGTGTGTGTGTGTGTGTGGGGGGGGGTGTTCCTGTTCTAGATGGTGATGTTCTAGATGGAGATGTACATATCTCAAAGGGAGAGTTGTGCTCCCTCAGAAAATTCTGTTTTGGAGCACTTCCTGACCTAGTCTTGCACCTGAGTGCTTTGGTGACTTATGTGGCCAGTACATTTTACATTTATTGGCTTCAACTTGGGAGATTAATGTGTCCTTGTTTGAAGAGGATAGCAGTTAGCCAGGCTAAAATGCTTCACATGGGACTGCCTCTGAAGATGATTAATAAGGGGGATTGGGCCTAGTGACGATGGTAAGCCCTTACTGCCACCGCCAGTGTTGTAAAAGTGCTGTAAGGCACTTCTAGCCCCGGTGGTAAAAACATCAGTAGGTGCTCGGCCTCAGTGCCAGGAAGCCCTAATGCCGCGCAGTGTGGTGTACTTGTTTGGGGCATGGGGAGGGCGGCACTGGGAACTGGGAGGGTGGAACTGGCCAGCAAAATAGATGGTGCAGACCTGGGGAGGGCCATTGCAGGGCCAGAGCGCTTCCCCCCCTTCCCCCTAGGTGCCTCCTACGGCTGCCGTCGTGCCCATAGGAAGCATCTGCCATTTTGACCCCACTGCTCCTACAGGGATCAGGCAGTTTAGGATTGAGCTGTTAGAAGCTTCATCTGGGGCAGAGAGTGCCCACCTACAATAATTGGCAACAGGCATGGCAACTGGAGCATGTAACACCTATTTTGCTCCAATTGGCTATAAATCTGTGTCTTGGTCCAATTCATAGTGGCTTTTGAAAGCACTGCATGATCTGGGAACAAGTCGACTTAAATACTGGCTTCTCCCCTTGCATGCTGGCCTGGACTGTGACAGAAACTTGGAGTGCAATCCTAACCTGGAGTTAGGCCGGCACAGTTAGGCCAACAAAGTTTGGCCTGCTCAAGGGACACTGTGAAGTATGCTTGGACCACACTTGGAGTCAGAGAGGCCAGCACACAGACGTGAGCCATCCTCCCTGACTCTGAGAATGGTCCAACCATGCTTTACGGTGGCCCTTGTGCCTGCCAAACTTTGCTGGCTTAACACTGCCAGTCTAACTCCAGGTTAGGATTGTGCTCTTGTTCACTGTCCCACCATCAGGGGTTTGATTGGTTGATTGTTGGACAAGGCATTTCAGTTGCAGCTCCCCAGGTATGGAACTCTCTCCTCATAAAGGTTGGGCAGGCTCTATTCCTTTCCACCTTTTGGTGGATTGTGAACATTTTTGCAAGCCTCTTTGACAGGCTTTGTAGCCTGCTGCTCAATGCATTTTTTTAAAATCTCTACTGTGTATTTTAACTTGTAATCCTCTCATTGTCATAGTTTGCTGCTATCTATGAAAACAAGGATGATGACATTTCGCTGTACAAATCTTTCTCAAGGCACATTGATATCGTTTGATGAAGTGCAGGATGCCAATGAATCACATTAAAAACGCCAGTGTCTTGGATGCTTTGAACTCAATGGGGATTGACTGCAGTACCACATTGGCCGAGAATGCCAAAAAGCTCATTTAGTTAGACCATATGACTGCTGCATGCACACAACATTTTAATGCTATCATTGCCGTTAATAAGTTGAGAAACTGTTATAGTTCCATCAGTACAGGATACGGGTCCCATATCCATGTTTTCACTTAACTGTGGTTCTCAAACTCCACCAACAAATACACCACTTCAAATGCACCAACAACAACAAAAAGCCCCAGAAGCCATGCATGGGTGACAGCAGTCTGCAGAACCTTCACTATCCTGTGCTGTCACAAGTAAGTCAGTGTGGGAGGGGGGTTCAGATCAGGGGAGAATCAAAGTGGGGAGCAGGCTGGCTGGGGTCAGAGGCGGGAGGATCACAGCAGCCCTGGTGCACACTACATCCCATCTGTGTTCATGATCTGGACCCGTCCCCTGACTCTCCTTGGACTTACACCAGCTAAAGGACTGGCATGGGTCTGGAGACTGTAATTGCCTATGGAGAGGTAATTCACAGCCTAATCCTATCCTACAATAGCCCAGAACAGGCAATGCCACCAACAGAGTATCACTGATGCTTTGGGCCATCTGGGGACAGGACAGGAGAGGTCAGTAAAACGTTCTTTGGAGGTTGCCTGGTCTCCAAGCAGGTCCTCTGACCTGCCCTAGCTCTTTAGCTGGAGGAAGTCCAAGGAGATTCCTGGGGGCTGGTCTAGGTCAGGAAGTAGGAATAGGATTTGGTGTGTGCAGCTGCCACTGAGATCCTCACCATACCTGCCCATCAACCATCCCGGGTGGCTTGGCCTGCTCATTGCCTTGATCTGCCGCCACCTCTAATTTACCAGCAATGGCAGAAGATAGAAGAGATTCAGAGGGCTGCTATTGCACAGACATGACTTCAGGGCATTTGTGTTGGTGCCATGACTGCCAAATGTGGGGCAGCTTATGTGCTGTCAGTATGGAATTTTCCATTGCAAATTTGTGATCTGCCGCTTTAAGGCCTGGATAGGACTGGGCTGTCAAAACATCCTGTACCACCTGGTCTCCTGCAAGCCCATAGTATGCAGAGTGTGCTCCATCAGTAGCACTAGTGGGCCATTGGGAGATAGGATTAGGCTCTTTGGGTGCTAGTTAGCAGCCCACAATAATTTGGGATATTTCTGGAATTGTTATGAGATTATGGAAGAGGCCATTTCAGAGCTATGGGTTTGTAGCAAAGGCAAGTTGCTGACCAACACAGATATTACTGAGGATCAACCCTCCAAAGCACACTGGATACAAGTTGGATCCATTAGATGCTTGGATGGCCATCTGCTATGATTCACTTTATAAGTTGCTAATCTTACTAGTGTGTCACTAAGAGACACACGGCCTAACCCTATGCAGCCATACAGCTGCCAGAACACAGTGCACTGCACATACTTCGTGTGTTATGGCGTCATAGGTGCCAATCCAGAAGTGCATCTGCCATGTGCACTGGCAGCCTTATTGTGCACACCATCAGAACAGCATTTCCGCGGTCACAGCAGCATTTCTGCCAGGCAGAATGTGTCATTGGGATTGGGCCATCAACACCGGCCCATGCATTAACCAATCTAAGACTACCTGTATTCCTATAGTTATCCTTACCTGAGCCGTCAGCATGTCTCATAAAGAACAAGACTACCACCAGAGTGGGACGTTCCACTGCACAGCCTGGCCTCTGCCTTGTTTCCTCAGCCCTGAAGGTCAGGGCATGGAGCATCAGGACCTGCATCTCGATAGGATGACTCCATTTGCGGCATCTCATGCTCTAGGAGCTGTCCATGGTTCAGAAGATGCTGCTTCTGACTGAGACTTTGCTTCTGCTACTAGTAGCTCCCTTCCTGCAGCCTGCTGCTCCTCAGAGGTCCTCACACTGTGCAATCAGAATGTCTACACTGTTAACTGCTTAAGCTCTTCAAATATGTTTGCCACCTCTTGCACTTCCATCTTCTGTAACATTGTCTGACATACACACAGTTTGGGAACCGCTCACATATGATACTGTCCACCCATGGAAGTCATTGGGGAAGGCCCAATGTTTGGCCTCACCAACAGGGATGTAGTTGAGAGAGAGTGGGCGGGATGCTTCTTGCAGCAGAAGCAGTGATGTGATCAATAGGAGCTTTTAGGTGCTGCCTTTGAAACCTGTTTTCAGGATTAGTAGAAGCCAGAGCCCAAGCCAATGTCATTCTTGAGGGTAGCCCAAGAAAAAGCATAGACCTCATGTTACATTGCTACACTTTATGTGTAAATTCACTTGGAAGAACATTCTACCAAGCACCATGGATATTTTTTTCTGAGCAAACGTACCTACCTCTCAATCGAATACACCTTTTATATTTCTTGGCTCTTTAAATTAAATATATGAAATGTCAAAGTCAAAATAAATGGCAAGAAAAGAAAATGCTTTAATAAAGCATAGCAGATAATGAGGTCAGAGGTGTAGATAATGGGGAAATTAGATAGCGAGGTCGCATACAAAGACGACTGACTGTAGTTCCGGAAACTCATATGCGTCAATAAGTTTTTATACGATACAAACATGTCTAGAGAGTCTATGCATGTTGTACATTTGTGAAAAAAAATATTATCGGAATGCCCACTTTGCAAACTATTATCACACTGTTGGGGAGGACATGTGTGAAAATACTTGCGGAGAAGCAGGAAACTGCATGAAGTTTGAACAAATTGGAAACTGAAGGATTCGTCCATTCCTAGCAGTAAATATATCTTAAAGCAAGCAAATAAATAAATCCTTTCTTGGGTAGAGCAAAATCAGAATATAATGGGCAAGACTAAAGGATATCCTTTCACCCCCAGAGATGGCGCCTGCCCCTCATGCTCCATCCATTTCAGTATTGTTACAACCCTAAGCAGAAATCAGCAAAGAGAATTAAGCTACTAAACATTATATGCACTGTATGTTAAAAACATTATATCACTGCAATTCTGTTGCTTGGTGTAATTCATTCTGAAAATGCCCTGTATATCTTTAATGGCAAGATTAGGCACTGCATATCACAGATTGTTACAATGCCTTCTAATGCTCTTAAAGTGTGTGATGTGCCTTAAAATGGCTATTGTGGGAGTAGGGGGAAGCTTACTAAATAACTCAACTCACTGGGGATAAAAATACTGCTCTAAAGCTCAAGTTCAAATGATAGATTAATGGTCTGCAAAATGTCATTTTAAAAATAGAAACCTTTTCCAGTTGGAGAGAAAGGTAACAATGAGGCCCCTATTACTACCAGTTAGCCAAGTTTCAGACAGAAAATTGGGGTTCCTGCAGCATAGTCCAAGCCTTCGCTAAACTGTGAGATTCACAGCCTTGAGTAAATCAAATGACAGGAGCCGCACTCTCCATATGTTTACGATGTCTGCATGGAATCAAGTGCATTTAGACACCATTCTCACCAATGTGATTTCTACAGAGTAAACATAGTGGCTCAACAGCACTTTGGGCAGAAATACACCACACTGAGTGCTGTTGAGCCACTATGCTTACTCTGTAGAAATCACATCGATTTTAAGCCTTGGTGAGAATGGTGTCTAAATGCACTTGATTCCATGCAGACATCGTGAACATATGGAGAGTGCAGCTCCTATCATTTGATGTACTTATTTTCATTCAGCCAGCGCCGAGCCATTTCTGGACAGGGGAAGGAGGGAAGGCAGAATGGGGTGGAAGGAAGGTGGCCCTGCGGGTGGGGCAGGCCATGGAGGAAGGAGGAGCTGGGAGCTGGCATAACTGCCAGATCCAAACCCCTGTCCCCTGTGTGGCCCTGATCCGGGCCTTGGCAGAGCGCTCAGACTTGCACCTACTAAGTAGCAACCCATTAGCCTGGCTGGGGCTTAACCTAGGGGAAGCGGAAATTCTCCCCTTACCCTGTGGTGAGATGCAGCTGTCTCCTAACTTGTGTTGGGATGCAGTGCAAGTTAGGATTGCACCCACAATCATTATCCTCCAGGCTTTGCTTGGAACAATGAGGAGAAGGTCACTGATCTTGTCAACCATCTATAGACCCTACCATCCTATCTTTGAGTTTTATCCTTGGCTTTCATGAGTCTATATTGAGATTTCCTTTTTCCAAAACAGGGAACTTTATGGGTCAGTTGGTAACTATATTTGTCCAGCAGCATACACATTCAAGGCTCTATGTAGTGTGCACAGGTATCCTGAATATGGATGGCTTCTCTGTTCAAAGTCATCTTTGCCTATGAGAGTTTACCCATTGTTCTCTCCAAACAACATTTTCTTCCTCTGGGTCTTCCTTTCATGTCATAGAATAAAATCATTCAAGTTGGGGAGAGGAGAAAAAAAGAGGCAGCACAATCAGCTATGTTTTTTATTCTTTGCAGCACAGAGCAGATGTTCTCTTCTTGAGCCTGAAAAGAACAAAGCGCCATCCTAGCTTTATTTTAAACAAGAGTTGGCCACCCACTGCTCCAAATACGCCTACAGAGAGAAAAAATAAATGGCCGAGCTTCTCACCAGATGCGTTTGTGCAAAGCACATCCTTGGGGAGGAGCTGGTTGGGAGGAAAAAGCATTCCAGTTCTACGGAGCTGTAGTTGTCCTATGACCAGGGACACCAAGTCTGATGTCTGAGGTTGGAAGCTGGCCTAGTACACTGAAAAACACCTGCTGCCCATAGTTGGCTGTGTTTTTAGGAGTGATGAGATGACGTAGAGTATCAATAGTTTCAAACTGAAAACTGCCTTGAACTGACCCTGCCACTTATGCCACCATGATGGGAAAGGAAGCTTGAAAAACTTTCAAACAATTAAGTGAAAACATTCTTCTCAGTGTTTCTGAAAGAACTCCTGAGCCCAAAGATTTGAAAAGATGGTCCTGTTTTTGCTGCGCTTCTAAGACCCCAATTCTACACCCCATAACGAGGGCAGGGTGTGTGTGCCGCCAGCTAAAAGTGTCGCAGATGTGCTGTAAAGTTCTAAGGCATGGCATCCCCAGTGGGAGGAATTCAGCTCCATTTTGAGTACTATTCTGTGAACTAACTGACAGCCCAGTCGCTGTTCCACCATTAAGAAAGTGGGGGCAAATGCCCCGGGCGCAGAGCTGCCGGAGCGGGAGGAGGATGGGAGGAGGATGGCAATGGAGGAGGATGGCGGGAGGAGGATGGCAATGAAGCGGTTCATCTCTCAGAGAAGCGAGTGGTGTTTGGCCTGCCTGCCCTCCCTCACCTCCATATGGCTCAAAAATGGAGCCTGGTGTGGCGATGTGGCGGTGTGGCGATGTGGCCTGGTGCGAGGGGCAGGGAGCCAGCAGAAGGAGTGGGGAGCCAGCAGAGGGGGCAGCGCTCCTCTGCCTCTGGCCTTGGGTGGCCCATTGGCTAGGTCTGCAACTGTGACAGTAATCCACAGCCATGCCAATGGGGTAGGCTCTGCATTCTGCAGTGGGGGGAGGCAGTCACAGAGACCTCCACAAAGTAAGAGAACATTTGGTCCTTTATGTTGGGGCTGCATTGAGGCTGCATCAGCCCTGGAACTGTGGTTAGGACTGGACAGCAAGGAAATCCAATTGGGCAATCCTACAGGAAGTCAAGCCTGATTGCTCCTTGGAAGGACAAATCCTGAAGCTGAAGCTCCAATACTTTGGCCACCTCATGAGAAGAGAGGACTCTTTAGAAAAGACCCTCATGCTGGGAAGGATCAAAGGCAAAAGAAGAAGGGGGCGGCAGAGGATGAGATGGTTTGATAGTGTCACCGAAGCAAAGAACGTGAATTTGGGCGGACTCCAGAAGCCAGTGGAAGACAGAGAGGCCTGGCGTGCTGTGGTCCATGGGGTTGCGAAGGGTCAGACACGACTTAGCAACTGAACAACAACAACAACAACAGAGTAGGGGTGAGTGTTTTTGTTTTGTTTTGTTTTGTTTTGTTAAAAACTCATGAAAACACAAAACACTGCCTTTTTGGTGTGAAAATATCTCAATAAAAACCCACAACATGAAATTTTGGTCCTTATTAAAACATTACTTTTCTGATTAGAAATAGTACTACTGTGGCTGCATCTGTTGACACTATATCAACTATATCACTGACCTTGTACACTTTTAAAACATTTAAAATTAACAAAAATGAGAACTTGGAATGAGAACTTAGAATTAAAACACATAACACTGCTTTTTGCCTTTCAAATCATGAAATCTGCGGGGGAAAAATTGCACCATTTTCAAATGCTTCTGAGTTAAAAGTATTCCTTGTCACGATGAAGAGAAAAACTGATTGTGTCATTGCTATACCAAGAAGGCAAGAAAAGCTCAGATAAGAAATTCAGTCTTCTTTGAGAATCCATGGAAAGTACGTATAAAAATACATTTCATATTTTCTCCCTAGGAAATCAAATAGCTTTTCAGTGCCGATATTATTGACAGATACAAAATATTTTATGTGGTCAAATTAAATACGCTCTTTGCAATATAATTAGTAATCAGGGCAGTAATTCTTTTTTTTCTTCCGCCCCCCCCCTCCTATAATGTACACATTGTAGATATGGAGTCAAACATTCAGTTCTCCTGCCTGGCCTAAGGCAAATCATTCTTTATCGGGCATCATTTCACCATCAGCAGAATGAGATAACAGTGGGGCAAAGAGATTGTGAGACACTGGCCATTTCAAGGGTCATATAAGCAAATTAATATGTTGCTTTTGTGGATGGATCCAAATGCTACAACAGTACAAAATCTGAATCATATTTTCATATCAACATTATTCCATTGTGATAAGTCACGTTGACCATTCATTTTTATTTATTTTTTAATTGATCCATCAGTCAGCAATTGATGTCTCTGCCCACTGGTTCATAAAATCGAAGAGAATTGACCGGAGCTAAGAAGCCATTCATTGCACAGGAAGACACCAGCTCTGTAGGTGGTCTTCTGCCGTGGCGTAGGAACGAGAGCAAAAACCAGGACTATAAAGTGCAAAATGGCACCAGGATGTTAAGAATATTCAAATGGTGTTTTAGTTATAGACTGGGCAGTCAATGCGTTCAACTGACGTTTTGAACGGCTTCGAGAGAAAAAAAGACTGAGGAGAAAACCATGAATTTGCGGCCATGGAAAAGGATGTCTCTGGTATTTGTATATAGGAGAGAGCAGCAGTAAAATGAGATCACCGAGGTTGTATAAATCCTGTTTCCTTCACCCTGCCCTGCCATAAATGCCAATTTGCACTTGAAGAAAATAATTACAACTTTTCAAGCTGAGTAATTTTCAGAGTGCCTTGGGTCCAAAAAATGACAATACATTAAGCCCCAAATCAGACTGTTGAGGTTCATTTTATTTCCATTAAATCCTTCTCTGAATATTGCTTAAAAGGCTTTAGTTTTATTATTGCTAATTCCAAACATAATAAATATGCTTTGGGATCTGGGCTGATTTATTATCATTTAAAACAGTCTGATATTTGCAGCTTTCAGCATACACTGGAAAGAGTTTGACCGTGCCCAAATCCAACCCTTCCATTTATTTAACTTAATGGGACACAGGCCAGATAAAAAAAATAAAGGATTAAAATTTGTTTCCTTCCCTCAATTTAACTATCCTCTTAACTTTTTAAAACAGAAAGTGAACTCCAAAAATCATTTTTTCTTCTAGGCTTTTGTTAGTTATTATTTTGCACTTTTGCACAAAGTGCCATTTGTACATGGGAGCTCCATGAGCTCCTGTTTTTGGCAGGAGGCTCCATGGGAGAAGGGAGCTTGTCCCAGTGACATGCGGTGTGGGTGTGGCAAGTGAGGCAGAATGGCCCTTCTGTAGTTCTTTGAAAAGTGCCATCACTGCTGCTGCAGCAGCTGTGATCCTGGAAATACTTACAACCTGCAGGCTCCAGCTGCTCAAAGCCTGTGGGTTGTGTTTGCGTGATCACGGCAGTGGAGCACTTTTCAAGGAGCTCCGGTTTGGCACTTCTGCCTCAACTGCCACACCCTCACCATACATCACTGGTTTGTCCCCTTCCCCTGCGGTAAGGGTGCAGGGTGGGCAAGAGGTCTACTCACCTTTGTGCCGGCAATTTTGCCGAAGCAGGGGCAGGGGCCTCCGTGTCAGGCCACATGGTCTGACACAGAGGATAGAATCCAGGGGCGAGGATTGCTGCCAGTCCCAGAGCGCAATCCTAAATGGGAGTTAGGATGGCATAGGCTGAGCCAGCAAAGTTTGCCAGCAGCACAAGGGACACCTTAAAGCGTGTTTGGACTACTCTCGGAGTCAGGGAGGGTGGTGCATGTCTGTGCGCTGGCCTCTCTGACTCCAAGAGTGGTCCAAACACACTTTAAGGTGTCCCTTGTGCTGCTGGCTTAGCTTATGCCAGCCTAACTCAGTTTAGGATTGTGCCCCCACCCTTGCATCTCCCAGGATGCATCTCCCAGGATGCCCCACCCGAAAAGCCTGCAACGCCGGTGACTCACTGGTCACCGGATTGTGTAGCTGCCTTTGGGTGGTGCAGGGCCAGTATTGGGCTGGCATTCGCCAACACCAGGGGTGGTGGTGGTGGTTGTTATTTAATTTTTATCCCACTCTTCTGCCCCATGGGCACCCAGGGCAGCTTACAACATTAAAAACCAACACTTTAAAAAACCACAAATATAACAATAAAAACAATGTTAAGAACAATATTAAAAACAGTTAAAAATTTAAACCGAGCAAGCCCCGTGGATCCTTTAAAATATAGGATGAAAAATGTAAAATGCCAGCCAGCCTGTCAACAATTGAAGGCTTGTTTAAATAAAAAAAAGTCTTCAACACCCGTCGGAATATTGCTAAAGAGGGAGCAGTTCTTAATTCTAAGGGGAGGGTAATGGCTTACTACAAGAGCTGGAGGTGCCTTATGGCACCTTTTGTGACAAAAGCACGGATGGTTCACTCATACAGGACGCCCTAAGGCCCATAGGATTGAGCCCTTCATGCTAAAAAGAAATGCAAAGGTATGAAATTGTGCATATGATCACTGGCACACACATTGTTCAAATGCTGATACAAGGTTGCTGAAGGCTCTGGACTAAAGCCATGCACCATTGTATCCCCATTCATACAGGTTTGCACACATGTGCACACACGCACACACACACACACACACACACATTCATGGGCATGTGCCGTCAACTGGTGCCCAACCTGACAACCCCTTGCAATGCTCCTTTAGGTAAGGTTTTAAGGCTACTATTTTGTTCACGTTCTTTTCATTTTCCATTCGTCTTATGGCACAAGCCTCTTTGTCATTTGTGACTGTGGGAGGAACGTCCCATCTCAAAAGTCCTAGAGATGTGGGTCCCAATGTTCCAAAGAAGCTGCAGATTCAGAGCCACACACTGGGCTGCATCAGTTTTGGGAAGTCAGAGGCAGGAGTGTGTCGTGGGTGGGGAGGGGAAGGACAGGAGGAATTTGGGGAGAGGGAGGGGGTGGATCCTGGTGGCACAAGCATGCTCTGGAATCCTATCCCCTCTTTTTTGACTGGTCCCTCCCTTTTTCTCTTCTGAGATGTACTTTGCTCAGAAATATTACTTACAAGATGTGCAGCGCAATCCTCTAATGGACGTAGCGCTGACACGGGGGTGCCAAGCAGCATCCCCGCATCGGCACTAATGCTCTGAAGCCGATGCTACGAGTAGCGTCAGCTTCAGAACACCGACGGAGAGCCTCCCTTGCACCGACCAAAGCCGTTCGGCGCAAGGGAGGCTCTGTCCCATATCGGGACGGGGATTGGTGGGAGGGAGGGAGGCAGGGGAGGGACTTGGGCGGGCTTGGGAGGTGGCCATACAGCCACCTCCTAAGCTTGTCCACGAGGCCGCGAGGCCCCGATTTGGGCCACGCAGTCTCCTCGGATCTGCACCTGCTCTTTAGCGGGCACAGATCCAAGGAGCACATAGGGGAGGCTGGAGCCCCCCCCCCCACGTTAATTGAGCAAACGCCGTGTGGGGGGCTCCAACCTCTCCCATGCAATGTCAGATACGGTGCTGCCAAGTCGGCCTCGCCATTCCGGCACTGCATAGGATTGCGCCCTAATTGTATTAACATTTTAATTTGCTTAAAAATGACAGTGACATTTGTGAGAAGTACGGCAGAATTTGCACTGCTCTTTTGAATGTGACATTAACACTAAGGAATGACTAATCTCCTGCACTGGAGACCTTCAAGCAGAGGCCTGACAGGCACCTGTTGAAGCTGCTCTAGGAGGGTTTCCTGCAATAGGCAGGGGGTTGGACTAGATGACCTTGTAGGTCCCTTCCAACTCTATGATTCTATGACATTTCTGGAGAATTCCCCCCCCCCCAATTGTCTTGGCTTTAAATTCCACCAGCTGTTATGAAAATCTCCAATAATAAAAAAAGAAGAGAAATTTCTAATGAAACAGTCACCATCCAGGCAAAATTAAATTCTTTATAGTCCCATTTGTTCCAATGGGAGGATTAACCATATGTCATTAGATTCACTGGGATTTCAAGGTGTTTAATGTTGGCTAAATTCAGCTCTGTATAATTTCTACAACTCCCTCCTGCACCCTAAAATGAAACTGGACTTCAGGGAGTGAGCTGTGCATTCACTGTACTATTGGGAAGATTGCTGTTGGCGCATCTCTAAAGAGACATGTCTCAGCATAAAAAGCAGCCATCCTGACTTCAATTATAAATCAGTGACCCCAATTAACTGTGGATAATTTCCCATTATCTGCTGATAAGGTCCCTAAGTGGTGATGCAGAAGTTGTAAAAGAAGAACATCAGGAATAAAATTGATTTAAACAATCAGGCACCCAAACTTTATTGCACATATATTTCTACCATTATCACACATCTACTCCCACTCAAACAGTGTGAGAGAGGAGATACATCATATAAAGGAGGGAATACAGGATCTGACTTTTATCTTGCATTGTGAATTACACCATAAATCACAAGCAGGGCTTTGCAGACTTGCCTCTCATGGTAGTAAAACATCTCTCCTGGAGTAGAGCTTTTAAAACGGGCAGATTAAGGAGGGGCTTTTGGAGTGAATTTATAAAAACAGCTGTGTGCACTAACAGTTTTTAAAGTCCCATTATCCCTAAAGGTCATTGGAGAAAGTCAGATTATACTTTTGTAGATCACTCTCCTACATAGGGTGGGGAGTGACACGGCACCCTACCTTCAACACTTCTGCCTGGACCCCAATACTCCCAGTCATTCACGTGGAGTCATAATATTCAATTGGGGCCTAAGCTTTTGAAGACCAAAGTGCATAAATTTAAATAGCATAGACAACTTTCCCCAAAATTGGCCATATCATTTGAGCCTATGCAATTTAGAGTGCCATCCTAAACTGGAGTTGGGCCAGCAAAGTGTGGCTGGCACAAGGGGCACCATTGCGTATGTTTGCAGATGTGCGCCATTCTCCCTGACTCCAAGAGTTGTCCAAATGCGCTTCACGGTAGCCCTTGTGCCAGCCAAACTTTGCTGGCCTACTTGTGCCGCCTAACTCCAGGTTAAGATTGCACCCTTAGTTTGTATGCAATTAGACACCCACAGAACATTATGGCTTTGGCTGGAAGGGATAAAACAGGGCTAGGTATACTCAGTGGATGTTAGATAAGCTGTAGCTTCCCAATATGCATTTAGGAACCCTATATAAAAGTCTTGTCCCAGATCTGGGAGGTGAAATTGCGGCTTTGAGCAGGCACACTGATTTTCATGTATGCTGTTCCCTTTGATAAAGGGAGCTCACAGTGCAGTAGTAAGAGTTGCCCAGGACTGTGCAGAACATTCCAAGACAAAACTGGCAGGCTGTGTCTGAACAAAGTTCTGTATTGTGTTGGCCAGCATTTCTAATTTGTAGTTTACTGTCATCAATAACAGATACATATGGAGATCCTTTGGGCTTGACCTCAGTCTTAGATTAGAATTCATATTTCAGATAATTTCAGTGTAGAAAAGGTCATGTGGGCATTCGTGCGTGCATGCATGTGTCCTTTTTTTCCTCTAAAGAGCCCACAGGCAGCATATAAAGTTTCCCTCTTTCCACTTTATCCTGACCAGAACCCATGAGGTACGTTATGCTGTGAGAGTGTAACTGACCTGTTGAACTCCATGGCCAAATGGCGACGAGACTCTGGCCCTCCAAAGACTCAGGGCACAATCCTAACCTGGAGTTAGGTCCGCACAATTAGACCAGCAAACGTTTGTCTGGCACAAGGGACACCATAAAGTATGTTTGTACCACTCTCAGAGTCAGAGAGGCCAGCACACAGACGTGCGCCATCCTCCCTGACTCCAAGCGTGGTCCAAATGTGCTTTACAGTGGCTCTTGCGCCAGCCAAACTTTTCTGGCCTAACTGTGCCCCTAACTTCATTTTAGGACTGCCCCCTCAGTCCAACTTTCTAATTGCCATCATTGTGACACCAGAGCCTGCTACTTTCCTGAGAACACAGCAATAAGTTGGGTTATTTCTCAGTCATTTTTCAATAGCAAAGTGAATCAGAATGGGGAAAAAAAACCTATTTTCAACCTTGACACAAGCAAAACAACCACACAGCCCTCCCCTTTTCCAGCAGCCCATCTTCCCAGATTTTCAAAATGGCTGCCGTAATTGATTCACAACTTACCTGAAATTGGCTCATGACCCACTGGTGGGTCCCAACCCACAGTTTGGGAAGCTCTGCCCTAGTTGTTTTGTGTCTCTGGGTCCATCATTGTCAAACTCCTGAAATGCAAAAATAAAGTTGCATGTACTTTCTGTGGCTAAAGAAAAAAATTCGAAGTAAAAATATTTAAGCGATTCCTGTGTCAAGACTTTTCAAGAGAGTCTTATTAATCAAAGCAATTTAGCATTTGCAGCTTTTAAGGGTTATGTCATGAGACAATGGATTCCCCTAAAACACTTTTTAAAAGATAAAAAGTTCTGAGTACTTTTAACTTAATGGGTCCATGCCAAATGCCACTGAAACCTGTATTTTCCAGTCTTAAATTCCTCAGAATGGCATAATTTTGTTTTTTTGTTTTTACCAAAAGGGGCCTGGTTCAGATATCAGATTCCCAGTCCAACAAACCAGCTGGATCAGAAATGAATGACAAGATCAAGCAGTTCCATTTTGCCCTTGCCTGCCAAGCTGCATAAAATACTTCCTGGTTTATTAGACCACTGTTTGCCAAGATCCAAAGCAGGAAACTGTGGTTTAAGGACTCCCTACAAACCTAGTTTGCAACTAGAACCAACGATGATTTGCAATCCTGGTTTGTAAGAAGAACAGTACTCAAACCCTGGTTTTCCTGATCAGATGCAACAGCAAACTATGGTTGAATAAATGAGGGAGACTTCTATTCTGGGTACTTGAGAGGAAGATGAGAGGGAGGGAGGGAAGATTGGGGGCAAGGAAACACATAGTCATCACTCATCCTGATCTGTATACCATCGTTTTTATTGGACCAGGAATGTGATTTCCAAAATAGTCCAGTATCTACAGTCCTACAAAACTACATGCATAACATACATAGCCAGAGAGGCATATCTGAACCTTGTAAGCAGCCACACATGCATGCCAATCTTAAATTACTATTAAAATGAAAACCTCAAAGAAATCTCTTGCTGTACCCCAATGACATCTATTGATGCATAATGCATTATGATTAATACTTTTCAGCAAAAGTTCTCAAGATTGCGTACACAGTAAAAAATAATGGAAAACATGGTTCCTGTCCCAAAGAGGACACAATCTAAGAAAAATTCCAGGAGGGAGACACCAGGAAAGAGCCTCTGGAGTTAAAGGCGCCACCTGGGATGAATAAGGATAGTTATGCTTCCCGCTGCTAAATATAAGAGAGCCACCACTTCAAAGGAGACTCTTTGCCTGGTTAGCAGGGGGGACTCATGCATCCTCCACCATGGGAAAAGTGTGTGTGTGTGTGTGTGTGTGTGTGTGTGTGTAACAAAATCTGATGACATTTTTAAAAGCCTGGTTTGAACAACTCCGGTCAAGAAAACAGCTTTTTTTAAAAAAAAGAATGCGAGAACCTGCAATAAATACATAAAATAATATAATAAATAAGGCAAACTTCCAGGAAATGGGCAAAACCTGTGAAAATGAGAAGCCTTGCAAATATTAGCCAAGGCTTTGTCAAACATATAACAAAATGCTGCAATTATGTGCAAGTGTTTCATAACCCCAGAGCTTATAATGATCTTATAATGATGGCATTTAGGTCATTACTTTCAACTTCCTCCTATTTCTTACACAGATTCTAACAGTCTGCCGAATAAAAGGAGACCCTAAATTTTGAAGTCTGCCGTTCCAGAGGGTTCATTACTTGATGCCTTAGTATTTCCTGAGAATGTGTGAACTTCGTTATTTATTTTCCCCCTTCTTCCCAAATTCATAAAGTTATTTGCTCTCGAGGCAGAGTTTGGGGTGGGGTAGGCTCCTACGGGCTAGTCTTAATAAAACATGCCCCCCCCAATCCTACCCGTGTCACAGGAACATGTTCCCCCTTGTCTCACACTAATGCAGTCACACCTGATTAATCTTTACTAGTTCAGCTCTGTCTGTCAAAATACAGAGATCTGCGGGGGCGGAGGCTTTCACACTTATTGATCTACAGCTTTGGCTAGAGTGACCCATTTTGCAACCAAGTACGATAGGCCATCTTTTTTTCGAACCAAACTGGGTAATTGCATCATGGTCTAGGGCTGAGGTAAGTGGAGGAATGACCTCTGCAGCCCCCCCCCACCTCCACAGGGAGGCAGACACAATGACTTACCCTGGCTTCATTCCTTCTTCCAGCCTGCTCCTTGCTGCCTCTCTTGGCTGGCTAGCTGGCTGAAAGGGCCAGTGAGTGGTTGCAGGTGAGTGGGGCCAATCTCCTTCTCTTAGACAGCTGCCCTCTCTCTCAGAGCGTAATCCTAGGCCAGCAAAGTTTGGCCGGCACAAGGGACACCGTAAAGTATGTTTGGACCACTCTTGGAGTCAGGGAGGCCAGCACACAGATATGCGCCATCCTCCCTGACTCCGAGAGTGGTCCAAATGCACTTTACAGTGGCACTTACACTGGCCAAAACATTGCTGGCCTAACTGTGCCAGCCTAACTCCAGGTCAGGATTGTGCCTTTAATGGAGTCAGGTGGAGCTGCCAAATGAAGCAATCCACCACCATCACCCAACCAGCTTGCTGCATAAAATAATCATTTCACCTCACCTCATGAGTTGTCCAGCTCTATACACATATATACACATAACTACAGTTTGAGTCATCTTTATTATTAGGTTTGGCAAGAAATATTGTCATTGCAGCAGCACCACCCTTACTGGATCAGAGCCACTTTCTTCCAGCATTCTGCTAATCAGTGTGGTTCCGAGGTGGGAGGGCAAAACACTAAGTTTTGCTGGAGCCCGAGTCTTTTGTAAAGCTACCTCTCCTTGTCTACCTCCGGAGACATTTGCCGCTTGGAGAGCTGGCTCAGAGGCTCCAATGGTGTGACACTGTTCCAGGGAGCTGCCTTGGTTTAGGCGGAGGCAGCAGGGTGGGGGAGTGGCGCCCAGGAGCAGTTGCCCCTCTTGATCCCTCTGCTGTATAGCATGTTGCCCTTCTTGACTGCCACTGCAACATGCTTTACAGCAGTCGAAAATGAAACTTGCAGCCAGGCTGCTGCTACAAGCAGCCACAGCCAGCAGCTTCCTGAAACACCCTGGAGATGATAAGTCAGCAGGGGGGGGGGCAGTGGGTGGGGTTAGTAGAATGGGGAGGGAAGGGGGAGGAATGAGGTCAAGACCAGGATAGGGATGGGTGTCTGTCAAGTCTGGGAAGCAGGTGGTATCAGTGGTGGCATCTCTGCCACCTATATCCTACCCCCCTTCCCTGCCTCTTTCTGCTTTCCCAGGTCGACTTGGACTTGCACCAGAAGAATTGCTGGCAGAGGTCAGAATAGTCCCATTGTGGCAGTGGAGTCTTGCCCCTGGGCAAGGGAACACATCTTCTCTTACTTGAAGGAGACATCCAAGAGGGCCCCTCTCTGGTGGCACAGCTGCATTTCTGGGGGGGGGGCAGTTTAAATAGGATTGAGTTCGACTGTTTGGGGCTTCCTTCAGAGTAACTATGCCCCACTCACATCATCAGGCTGTGATGATCACACCCACCATGTTTCCAGGCTTCTTGGATCTGCTCTGCTCTTGTTCTTCCACCACCTAGTCCTGCCCGACTCTTGGCAGGAAAATACTATATGCTAAACTGTCTTGCCTCTCTAGGAATCTCCGGCTGTTCTCGTTAAACTCCACCTTCTCCAGACCGAAGGAAATGGGGGAGGGTTGTTGTTTTTCAAGTACGTTTTGAAACTCTCAATACTTTTAAGGAATTCTTAACATTCAGGTACCAAATCAGCATTTTGTAAGACTAAAATAACGCATCATCAGAATAGTCTGTGAAAGGGATGTGAAGGCATTTTGCAAGGCAAAGCCCAGTGGTCCCATAGTCCACCCTTTCATAATCTCAAGCCCTGTGTGGAGGCTTGTGGAGCTATGTGGAGGCTTGTGTGTGCATGTCCCAGACTAGGAGGAAGGGACGTGTGTTCAGTGATTTACACTTGTGTTTCATAAAGTTAAACCCCAACCTCAGTCTGGTGTCTTCCTTGGGAGTGGTGCAGGGGTAATAGGCTACTTCAGAATGCCAGATGCAGGGGCGTGGCAGAAAACACAAGTATCTGGTTGTCTTGTGTGCTCCCTGAGGCATCCGGTGGACCACTGTGAGATACAGGAAGCTGGGCTAGGTGGGCCCTTGGCCTGATCCGGTGAGGCTTTTCTTACGATAGCAAATTCTCTTTTAATTCCTTCACAATTTTACCTCAGAAATTTACCTCAGAATTTACCCCAGATTCAAGGGAGTGGCAACAGGATGCAGGCATCTTATGGTCTTGTGTGCTCCCTGAGGCATCTGGTGGACCACTGTGAAATACAGGAAGCTGGACTAGATGGGCCCTGGGCCTGATCCAGCGAGGCTTTTCTTATGTTCTTATGTTCATGTGTGTGCACAATCCTAACCAACTTTCCAGCACTGGCATAGTAGTGCCAATGGGGCATGTGCTGCATCCTGCAGTTGGGGGGGCAGTCACAGAGGCCTCCTCAAGGTAAGGGAATGTTTGCTCCCTTACAACAGAGCTCCACTGCCCTTACTCCAGTGCTAGAAAGTTGGTTAGGATTGCACCCTGTGTGTCTAAATCAGCGGGGCGAAAGAGAACTGTGAGGCTGGCACCCCAGAGGCAGTGGTGTCATGGGCAGTGGTGTACTAAGAGCAGGATGATACTAGGAGCAGGAGTGTGTACTAAATGCAGGATGAATCCCTCCTCATCTCTGGAGCTCCCAGAGTGACGTGGGGACATTCACTACCCCTCAGTCTATCCTCCTGTCAGTGTTGCTGAAGGTATGCTGCTCCCATGAGGCTGTGCAGGATGTAAATGAGGATAATAAGAGGTTCAGTGGGAGAACTGTAAGTGGTACAAATTGAAATGCGCCTTGAAATTTGGACATTTGGAAAGGACTACTCAAATTCTGTTTTATAACAGAAGGTGACATTCATTCAGCAAGTGTGAATTTCAAGATCATTTGTTTCATATCTCTCTCTCTCTCTCTCTCTCTCTCTCTCTCTCTCTCTCTCTCTCCAAACCATCTAGCAATATGAACTGGACCATGATTGTGAAGGGCTCAGTGTTTTCTCTACAGAGCCAAATGGAAAGCTGATGCTGCCCAACACATTCTAAGACTTCTTTGTGGCTACTAAATGTTGGAAGAAAAACCACAAATTACTTTTGGAAGGGGCCTGGGCCTTCGGTTCTGGCTCCAGTGACTCTCTACTCCACCCTTCAAAAAAGAAAATAATTAAAAATGTACTGCATCAGTGTAGACAAACACCCTACGGGTAAGGTATGCTCTTGGGTAAACACACTTCATGAAAAATTGGCCCAAGGGAAAAAAAGAAAGAAAGGCTTGCACTTGGATGCAAAGTCGATTCCAGAATATATATTTTTTTTCCTGGAGTGTATAATCGATTCCTCCTTTTTTTTAAATTCAGCAGTGACTTCATTTAGATTAAATACAAAGCCATTTTGTCAATAACCAATAATCAATATAACTGATTTTCAGCAGCAAGTCTTGTGAAACACTCTCTATTTAGTGACTATAGAAATCATCTGACTGTAAAAAAAAAATCACTTTGGGCTGATTTTAAACAATAATTCATTGAGCTCCCTATAAGTCTTAAGATCTTATTGCTCTTAGAGAAATAGGTATTCCTATAGAAATAATGGAATAATACTGTAGTCCTGGTTACAGTCAATGAGTTCAATAATCTTATTTATTTATTTATTTATTTATTTATTTATTTATTTATTTATTTA
>JAJKFI010000064.1:1110876-1140902 GCA_029204185.1 Lerista edwardsae
TTATTTATTTATTTATTTATTTATTTATTTATTTATTTATTTATTTATTTATTTATTTATTAGCAAGCTCAATGTAGATGCGGCCTACCAGTCTGTGCAATGGTCACTAGCTGGCTGGAGAGGTGGATCAATTTATTTGGCTGCGATCCTATCCACACTTACCTAGGAGGATGCCCCATTGATTATAATGGGACTTCTGAAAAGACCATGGTGCATAGGATTGGACTCTTAATCTTGGTTAATCATCTACACTGATTCCTGGTTATGCCCTAAATGTGGAAGTCTGTGATCCACACCAAATAATGTTATTGCAATCAGTTTTACAATGGTATGTACAGCTACACAGTATGTTTGCGAGTGAACATTTTCAGACTGAAAAATGGCTTATATTCAAATGTTGAGCTTTACTGCAATTTTACTTAACAGCTCCATTGCAGTTTTTGAAAATCTCAAACCATGTCATCCCTTCCCATCCCAGCTGAGCATGTAGCTAGTGTAATTATAATACCACTTAGACATTTAATCTGGGGCACTTTTTGTAATCACATTTGTAAAATATTCACAGTATAGCATGTTTAGACTACTCTCGGAGTCAGGGAGGATGGCTCACATCTGTGTGCTGGCCTCTCTGACCCAGACAGTGGTCCAAACATACTTTACGGTGGCCCTTGTGCTGGCCAAACTTTGCTGGCTTAGTTTATGCCGGCCTAACTCAGTTTAGGATTGCGCCCTTAATGGCTGAATATAAACGAGTATGGAAATTACTTCAAATTGGTATAACTATATGCTGGTGAATTGCCATCACAGGATTTCCAGCCCAATCCAATGTAAATCCCCGTGTGGTGATACAGTGGTACCAATGCAGGCTATCTTGCATTCCGCAGTGGATTGTGGGGTACAGGAGATTTTGCGGGTCATCTTGGACCAGTGATATCAGTGGCTCAAGTACACATCTATACATGTAGGAAGATCAGGCCCAGGAAGAGCCTTGGGATTTGGTGTGTGCCAGCAATTCTGATCCTGCCCCCCTCCTGGGCCCAATCTACCCACCCCTGCCCTGTCGCTGTATGGACACTGCCCTATTTTGTATGGACCTGTGGATCAAGTCTGGGAAGGAGGCTAGTAATTACATCCCCTTTCTGGAGCAGATTCACGCCTCTCTGTTCCTCCCTCCCCTGCCCCCATTGTCACCTTGTTCTCCCTCTTCCACCTGTTCCACCATCCCACACCCCGTCCTGCCTCCTTTGCCAACTTACCTGCCTTGGCGGGTCCTGATGGGGCTGCTGCCGTCTAGCCTTCTGGTTGTCACACCAGCAGCATGTGCCTTCACACATTTTTGGAGTGCTGTTTGTTATTGCCATAAGGTAGTAAACACTGGCCAAAGTGTGTTCCATCATCTTTGAAGCCCAAAAGGATTGGGCTGTTAAACACCCAACATTTTAAAATTAGTCCCCCACTGCATTATTAATTTCCCCAACATATTTTTTCATCAACCCAATCAAGAACAAAACAGATAGAAATCTAACTGGAGTAAGTACAACTTCAGATCAATAGTTCCCAAACTGTGGGTCAGGACCCACCAGTGGGTTGCAAGCCAAATTCAGGTGGGTTGCAGAGCATCTAGCCATATTGAAAAAAATGGGAAAATGGGATGTTGGAAAAGAGGGAGGACTGTGTGGTTGTTTTGCTTGTGTCAAAGTTGTAAACAGGCTTTCTTTCCCCCTTTCTGATTCACTTTGCTATTGGAAAATGACTGAGAAATAACCCAAGTTATTATAAGTGACATGTCACTTCCAGCCATGACATGACTTCTGGTGGGTCCCGGACAAGTTGCCATTGAAAAAGGTGGGTCCCAGTGCCAAAAGGTTTGAGAACCACTGCTCTAGATTATTTTTTCACTAAAATGAAAAGTCTCCCAAGCTTCCATTTGACCACAATTTGAAGGGATGTCTACATTGGTGGTGTTAAAAAAAGGAACATTTTTATTCATGCATATTCTAAAAACATACTTCATTTTTTGAAATAGGTTTTTAGAATAAAATGTTGATTAAAATGCTTTACGGTAAAACATTCCAATTCAAATGAATTATATTCATTTGAATATAATTTTGGTTCTAATTAAGGAACTATAAAAATAGGTTTTGCAGGTCTGGATTGAAGACCTGTGTTTTAAAAGACCCCTGGGATCCAATGATGAAGGTAGGTGGGATTTGCCCTTATTGCAGCTGTGGTAAAAGGTGTTCTTCAGGCTAGGATAGCATCCAGAGAGTGCTTTGACCAGCCCAGAAAATTGTCCCCAGTGCTGTTTTGTGTCCTGGAAAGGAAGCAACCATATGTGCCAATTAATAGCTTTGGGATGCAAATTTTATCAGAGGCAAGTGTTAGAAAAAAACAAAGCCACCAGCCATGCTGTAGTCTGGATCAGAGGGCTATACAACTACTTTCTTTTAAAAAGAAAGAGGAAAAAAGATGGAAAGCCAAGAATGTGTGTGACTGTCACATTTAATTTCACACTTGAAAACCACTGAGGACTGTGGGCACAATCCTAACCTGGAGTTAGGCCAGCACAGTCAGGCCAACCAAGTTTGGCCAGCACAAGGGTCACAGTAAAGCACATTTGGACCTTTCTTGGAGTCTGGGAGGATGGCACATGTCTGTATGCTGGCATCTTTGACTCTGAGAGTGGTCCAAATGCACTGTACGGTGTCCCTTGTGCCAGTCAAACTTTGCTGCCCTAATATGTCGGCCTAACTCCAGGTTAGGATTGCGCCCTGTGTCACATAACTTCATCCTTCAACTGCATATCCTTTCCTGGTTCTGTTTTTTGGTGTGATCTTCACTGTGACACTACAGACAGATTAGCAATGCTTGTGTATTAGTGATACTCTTAATGCTCATCTGGATTACGTAAAAATGCACAATGGCTGATTCCAATTTTTTTTATTATTCTTTGGGTAGCCCTGAGGTGCAAATTTGTTCACTATGTTCTGGTCAGATCCAAACTCTTATTTCTTACCTTTTTTTCAGACCGCATAAACCCTTCAGTGATACAATCTGCAAGTATGTTATGAATGAGATGAACTGTTTCTTTCAGGCCTCTTTCCACCAAATTCTATTTCCATCGCTGTCATTAAATGGTTGGAAAACCTGAAGCCAAACATAGAACAGAGGCTTGCAAGAAATCAGAAATTCCTCCTTCATCCTCAGAAGGCCATTGGCCTTGCAGTGGGCTCTTTTGCTAGTATCAAGTCTGCTGATACAGTACAGATTCAACACAATGACAATACAGATGAATGACGGAATACTGACCATTTTCAAGCCAGTCTCTCTGAAAAAAAAAAAATCTGAACTCAAGCATGGTATACATTTTAACAGGCCCTTTCCAAGTCAATATATCTTCGGTGCTACCCCACTTCTCACTATCAAAGAATACACACTTGAAGACTATTGTTGTTTATTTGCAATTTCACATTCTGCTCAAGCGCTGTGAGTCCGTGAGTGAGCTGTAAGAGTTAAGTGCTGCATCATGGACCACTTCATAGTCTATAATCTGAAAACCCAAGAACACCATATGCAAATGAGCCTGGAAACAATTACTAACTTCAGTGCGTATTTTTGTCCTGTAGAGGGAGCCAAAGAGCTGTCTTTCCCTTGAGCTTCCAAATGTCCAGATAAGTATAAAAAGAAGACTGGGAACCCCATGTGTACCAGGGAATGTCTAGTGCGTTGTTTTTACCTGAGACATGAAAAAGCTAGCTTCTGTTTCACACCTGCCTGAACATTATCACCTACAAAAGTCAAATTACTTGGGCTTTTGTAAAACTGGCAACGATAGTCTTCTAAAGCACCACAGTAGTCCTGCCTTTGGCAAACGACTGTCCATCTGTCTGCCACCCACCTCTTTTTCTCCACCTGTGCTATGAACACTTCTGAACCTATCATGAGCCCGTGGGAAGAAGGAGGCAGCCAAGGAGGTGCAAGGAGGTTTCCCAGCAAGGCAGGGAATAGGAAATTGGGCAGAGCAGGTAAAGGACTAGAAAAAAAGTATCCTAGAAAAACAATTTGGTGGAGTTGAAAACAATTTGAAAACAGACAATAAGGAGAAAACAGGGCTGGGGGCGGGCAGAACCTCATCTGCAAAGGCATGTTTGCTCGCAGAAATGATGTGGCCATGCAAGAAAGCTCTGGAGTGTCCAGGAACCTATTAATGAAATAATTACAATATTTATCTTCCATCATCCTGAGTTCAAGGCCGTTTACAAATATAGTAAAACAATATGGACTAGAGAACCCATATGCTTGCCAGATCCATAGCCTCACAGGCAGTGGTGTAATTCAAATGATTTAGGAACAGGAACTCACTTTTGATTGGCACTTGTCGGGAACCCGGAACCAGCCACGGAGCCCGTTAGGATCCGGAACGCCCGTTCTGGTCCGTTCCCCCTGAATGACATCACTGCTCACGGGACTCCTATACCTTGTAGCTGCCTAGATGGAAGAATCCAGCCATGTATGTTCCCCTCACTCTGGGCTGCCAGGTGTTTCTGCAGTTAGCAGAGTGAAGCAGATTTGAGCAACATGGACAGAGGACGCCTTTCTGAAAACACATTTAAAAAAATGTCCCTTCCCCCCAGGCAGGATTATCAGCTCATTGTAGCTTCCAGGCAAGTGTTTACTGCACATTTTCAGATTCATGGCAATCCTAACCTAGAGTTATGCCGGCATAGCTAGGCCAGCAAAGTTTGGCCGGCACAAGGGACACCGTAAAGTAGGTTTGGGCCACTCTCGGAGTCAGAGAGGCCAGCACACAGATGTGTGCCATCTTCCCTGACTCCGAGAGTGGTCCAAACACGCTATATGATGGCCATTCTACTGGCCAAACTTTGCTGGCTTAACTTGTTAGGTTAGGATTGCACCCTAAGGTTAGGTTAGGTTAGGATTGATTGCGCCCTAAGTAAATTACTGTGGGGATATACAATGGACAAACAGGACCATACGTTTCCACTGCTCTCTGTGAAGTGGTCCAGAGGTACAGGATGAGTCACGAGGAAATTAACAGCCCAGTCCTATGGTGCCTTGGAGCCCAGATGAAAAGAGGCGCCAAAGTGTAGACTGCTGTATCCTATGGACACTGAGGCAGCAGCTGGAGCCTCCTCGGGGTAAGGGTTTGCTCCCTTTGCAAGGTCTCAGTGGCCCTAATGGGTTTCTTCAGATTTGAGCAAGCACATGTAGGCCTCCATGGTTCGAGAGGGAGCTTAGGAGATGGCGGCAGTCTGCCACCATCTCCACCCCTTCCCTTGGCCGTTCTGCCCACTCCCCCTCCCTGAAAAAGCTCACCGCTAGTTGGCCATTACACTTACCACCAGCTGTGCAAGCACTGGGACCTCCTGGCACTGAGGCATAGCGCCGACTGGCACTAGCTCAGCACCAGGGGTACAATCTACCACCAACATTAAAGTGCCTTATGACTTGCGACAGCAGTAGAGGTTTTCCACTGGTGCTTGAGTCCGGAGGATTGGGCTCTAAGTGGCAGGAAGGATTTAATATCACATACTGATTTGTACTCAACTGTGAATTTCTCGTATTCATTTTACTGGAAATTTGGCTTTGTTTAAAAAAAAAAAGCTGCTTTCAATGTTCTTTGGAAAAAATCCTTTGAAATAAATTATTTGATTAAAATGTTGTGTTCTTCCAGGAAGTAATGAGAATGAAGAATTATTTATTCCCAGGGTGTTTCTGTGCCTGCCTCTCTCTCTCTCTCTCTCTCTCTCTCTCTCTCTCTCTCTCTCTCTCTGTGTGTGTGTGTGTGTGTGTGTGTGTTTCTTGTTACTTGTATCTTGCTTGATTCAATGCGCTCTATACTAATGCCTGCTATAACCAAGCATTTTCAAAAGTCAACCCCCTTCACCATGTTGCATTTTTTTCCCAGGAAGGCGAGGTCCACTCACCATGTGGATTTGCTGGTTTTCTGATCCAGAACATATTCTCTGTGTAGGTCTGGCGTTATATCTCCAAGTTATGTTGGGGTTTTGGCAATCCTGATTCACACCAGCCTCGGAGCAGCCCGACAAAGTGCGTGCTCAGCTACATTGCCCTAATTTTAAAAAAATATCTGAGAGTCCAACCAAGTCGCCCACCTTCCTCTCGGCCTCCCATTCTGTGGGATAGGTTTCAACTAAAACACCGAGTAGGCGTAAAATAATCTGCTAGCTTGTCAAACTAATGTGGCTACAGATTTCTCTTAATGCATCTGAGTGCAAAAGATCAACCTTATCTGAAAGAATCATAGAGGAGGGTCTGCTTGGAAGAACAGGGTTAAAGATTCTGGGTTCCATGCATGTTCTCCAGAATTAGTGGTGGTGGCTCCAAGAGAACCACGAAGGTGTCCACGGCCAAAATGGTCTTCAAAATGACTAGTGATATGACACGCCACATTCTTCAGTTGCCCACTGTGTAACCTCTCAAAGTAGCTCGAGTTTCCAAAAGGCGGTTATTAAAGACTTCTGAGTCAGTGCTCTCATTTCATGGATTACAGATGGAGGAACAAGGACTAACTGCCCAATTATTTCTTATTCTTGTTCTTGTTCTTGTTCTCCTCCTCCTCCTCCTCCTCCTCCTCCTCCTCCTCCTCTTGCCTTTCTCCCCAAGTACAAAGAATCATAAATTAAAAAACAAAACAAAATAAAATTACCTGATAACCTGTAGCCATATTCTTCAACCTGTGGGTCGTGACCCCAACGGGGTCTTGAAGTCTCATGGGGGGGGGGGTCATGGCAATTTTCAGAGCCTGTGCAAGAGAGGGCTTGGATCCAATTCAATAATGGAATTGAATTCTTGATACAATCCTGCACAACCTCTTCTCACTGTCTTCATCCATAGCTCCAAAGGCCAACCCTGCTCGGGCTGCTACCTTACAGGGTGGTTGTTTAGACACAAGAGCTACGGGGAAATGAGGCAGGCAGCGATAGGGTGGATGGATTGAGGAGAGGGGGTGAGATGGGCAGTGGGTCCCCAGTCTCAGGGCACAATCCTAACCTGGAGTTACGCCAGCACAGTTAGGCCAGCAAAGTTTGGCTGGCACAAGGGACACAGTAATGTACGTTTGGACCACTCTTGGAGTCAGGGAGGATGGTGCATGTCTGTGTGCTGGGCTTTTCTGACTCCGAGAGTGGTCCAAACACACTTCACGGTGTTTCTTGTGCCGGCCAAACTTTGCTGGCCTAGCTGTGTCAGCCTAACTCCAGGTTAGGATTGCGCCCTCATACTTTCTTTATTTTGGAGGGTCATGGCAAGAGAAAGGTTGAAGACAAATGACCTATAACATAATCTTAAAACAGCCACACACTGCAGATCCCAGGCGCATAAAGCGGAAACTGCCATTGCAGCTACCTCTGCGACAAATGGCAATTTCTTTCAATGGGCTTAATTGCCTTAACAATGTGTGTTGAATTATGATGGAGCTGTTCTGATTTAAGTTAGAAATCTACGTTAAACTCAAGGTGTATCAATAAGGCAGGAAAATCCCTCTATAACTTAAAAAAACTATCCTTGACAATGCTAAAATGACATTTAAAAGAATGGGAAATGTACTAGATTTGATGTTTCCAATGTCGAGTGTTTAGACTCTTGAGAAGGAGAGTCAAGATGTTCTGAGAGAAATGCAAGTCAAGCGGTTGTGTCTCATTCAGGAAGACAATTTTGATAAACAACCCCCAAGCTGCCTACAGTCACCTCCCATTGTGAAACTGTAGCCGGAGGAAAGAACGAAATTGGAAATTGGCCTGCAATTTCCAAAGACTTCAGGCTCCAAGGGAAATTTGCTCCCCAAGGTGAGGAAAAACAACTGCTGTCTTAAAGGCAGGAAAAACACAGCCAACAGTCAGCAAGATGTTTAGAATAGAAACTATTGATGGCCTAATATCACTGACAAGGCACGAAAAGGTGCATTGGAAAGGGGTCAAGAGGACAAGTAGCAGGCCTCAAATTTGGAATAACATCACTAATAATCGCTGGAGACACTGGTATGTAAACATCAATGACCATTAAGATCATTAACCTTGTCAGTCCTTGAAAAATGTAATATTTTAATCAAATTAATAAGGGTATAAATTTACAGCGAGTTTGAAATTTTAAATCCGGGCTTCATGCTGGAGCACGGAGGCCTGGCTTGAAAAGTTCTTCTATCTTATCTGGAGAAAATAAGACACCACGTGATATATTACAGAAAACATAACACAAGCACATATCTCTGGATCAGCGTGATCACGTACGGTTGTACATTAATCATGGATTCCAAAGCAGCTGCAAAACTCCTTCACCAGTAATGACATCATCACAACCGGACAACCATGCAAGGAAAAAAAGAAAAGAACCCCTGCATAAGGAAAGCACCAATAATCAAAAGAGGACTATAAAAGGAGATTATACAAATTAATGGTGTCCTATAGGTCTGTGGTTAAACCGCTGCTTCTGGGCTTTCTGACTGGAAGGTTGGGAGTTCAAGGCTACGCAACGGAGTGAGCTCCCGTTGCTTGTCCCAGCTCCTGCCAACCTAGCAGTTCGAAAGCACATAAAATGCAAGTAGATAAATAGGGACCACTTCAGTGGGAAGGGAACGGCGTTCCGTGTGCTACAGCGTATAGTCATGCCAGCCACATGACCACGGAAGCTTGTCCTTGGACAAAACGCTGGCTCTACAGTCTTTGAAATGGAGATGAGCACCACTCCCTACAGTCGGTCACGACTAGACCATTCGGTCCTGGGGAAACCTTTACCTTTTTATAGGTCTCTAAGTGGTTATTTATCATGATGGCTACATTGAGCCTCCAAGCACAGGGCATAGTTAAAAGTGGACCCCAGATCTGGTGGGGGATCATGGAGGGGGGGACATGTGGGGGTCTAATTTTGGGGTGGTGAACCTTCTATGTAACTGAGGGAGCAATCCTACATTGCTATATCACTAGCACCAATGTGGGAATGCCGAACATCGTCTGGTGCAAGGGTGGTTCTGGGAGGAGGGAGGCCATTCGGGTCCGACTTGGGTCATGCAGCATTTTCAGAGTCCCGAGGAGCCCCATGGGGAGGCTGGAGCCTCCCTGTTCCAGCGCATGTTGGGATTGCACCCTCAGAATGTGACGACAGCAAAAGATGATACTCTTTCTCTAATGGTCAGTAATTTTTCCATTCTAGAATTTCATTTACTTTATTTTATTTTATAGTGTTTTGCAGAGGTAAATAAGAGATGACTCAACTGCACGTGGAGTAGAAATGTGCACATGGAGAGATGCACCGAATGTGCTTGGAAGACATCCTCTAGGCAGGTGAAAAGGCAGAATGCTCCAAGATCACCTTGACGCACCACCCGACTGCGCTTCCTCCTTGCAGTTCCTTGCACCTTCTGCAGTGCACTTACCATTGCAGGAAGGCCTGCGTTCTGGAGAGGTGAGCACTTGATGCCTTCCTAGCTGTAAAATCAGCACAAGGCTCAGGAAAAAAAAAAACACAGATGTAACTGGGATATCTGCCAACTTACCAGATATGGCATGAGACAACAAGACAAAGGACACATTTGTAGCACTACGTCTGTTGAAATGGGCCTTCCCTGTGGACACTCTTGATCTACTGGCAACTGGAAGGAAAATAGCGGGGAGACCTGCCAAAAACCTTCCTCATGGCAGACAACTGAGGCATCAATGGCTTGCCTGTACTCAGTCGCCAAGGATCCACAGGTTTGCAGGCATGACCCCACTCATTCCTTATATGGCAGGAACAACTTCAGACCTGTCAAAGTGAAGTGAGAATGGAGCATGGGCAATTTCCTTCAATGGTGGTTGGCTCCAGCTACGCCAGTTTCAACTTACTGTTTGGCCTCATTTGCAACTTATCTGCATTGACAGACATTCCTTTTCCTATATGGATTACATTCCACTTCTTTTCTGTATTAGATTTTATAGGATTCCTACTTTGTTGGTGCTTGACTAGCAGTTATACAGAGAATAATCTTCCATCCTAGAATCCAAAGAAAGAAATCCCAAGAATTGCTTTCACTCTGAACTCACTCAGTGACATCACAGCACAAATTGGCTGTGCGATAATGTAACTGCTCAGCATGAACCAATTGGGGGGAATGACTAGATTGCCAGTAGGATACAAACGAGGTAACATTTGGGCTCCTCAAAGCAACATGTATCTGAAAAGTATGTACTTTGAGTGGTTTCCACTTCCTCAGTTCCATGAATAAGTGCCTCGGCCTCTGGCCATACATCCTAGTAATAGGAACACATGAGAGGATTTTGTCCATCCAGGGCTACTATCATTTTTTATTTTTATTTTTGTGCTTGGTTCTTTGCAAGAGAAGACAAGTCCTCACCCTGAGGGGCCTGCAGTGTAAAGGAAGACACAAAGGAGATGACTGAGAAAAAATACGGGCTGGTGCATTGCTACATCTGAAGACCTTTTATCTGAGCAAACACTTGCCCTGCTAGATATGTGACTGATTTATTGTGATCCTGGCTTCAAATGTGATTACTGAAGGATATGTGCTGCCTCTGAGTAGAAGCCCTTTGGGGGAGTGTTTTCTTTCACAAAATTAATTCTTGTAAACCACTCTGGGTATTATTTTAATGGAAAGATGAGCTACAAATGTCTTCCATCAGCCATAAAAAAATGAAGTTGTCATTCATCTTTCACCTTCCATCTAAGACAGGGATCTCCAAACATTTTGGTATGAGGGCATTTCAGGGCATGGGGGGAGGGCGGGTCCATGGGTGGGCTGGCCTGGGGAAGGGAGAGGAGGACATCATCCGATTGGCTTTGCATGGTCCATGCAGATTTTTGCCAGCAAATTTGGCTGCTGCAGATCTGAGTGGCTCTACTGGGGCTGCTGGGGAAAATATCTCCATACACTGAGGCAGCCTCCAGCTGCCTCCTGTGCTGCACTGGGTACTGCTGGCCTGCTGGCCGGCCTGTTCCAACACAGTATAGGATTGGGCTGCCCAAATCAGGCCTAGTTTGCCTCTCAGTAAAGCAGAGGGGAAGGAAAAGGCTACATCCAGTTGCTTAGCCATTGAGTCTTTACCAAAAAAAGTGGGCAAAGAGTAAATAGTGATTACCCCGCACACACCAAATAAGCATGTGAGACCAAGGCTTGGAGTTAAAGTGCCAGTTTATTTAATTTTACAGAAACCAACAACTTGCAACTAGGCTGAATGTGACCTAAGCATGTGGGAACTTAGGGGAAAGAGCTCTAGCCGTCTGCCTCCCCAGGTGATCTGGATGATCAACGAGCGTAACATTTTCCAGACTCCAGCCCGTCATTGGATGGGCTAAGTCCACCATCATCGCCGACCCAAGGGTCAAGGCAGCATGACCGCACCGGCTCACCCTGGTGAACTGAAGGGTAGCCATTGCTAAATCCGGCCGGGGTAAGCTCACCTGCCTCACCGAGCTGGGAAAGCAACTTATGAGCAGCCCTGGCTGGACACCTATACACACATACCTTCCTACACCACCACCACCACCACCCCGGCAGCACGCTAGCTGCCAAACCAGAAAGTGACCAAGTTACTTTAAACAACTCCGTCACCACCTCGGGCTGGGGTAGGTGAAAAAACTACCAGCAATGAGCTAATTGGCTGGGAGCCAAAAATTCCTACTCAGCCCTGAAGTGACCAGCTAGCCTGAGGAACGGGAGGGCAGGCAGGAGATCACCGGCAGGAGCGCTCTGAGCAGGGGCAGACGGAGCACAGAGTAGCTCAGTCGCCCGTCCCGCCCCCGGCCCACAAGGCAGCCAATAGGGCCCTTCAAGCCTCGCTCCCGTGTGCATGGTGAGGCACGAGCAAAGGCAACAACACGCTCAAGTGTGTCATCGTCATTCACTGGGAATGGGAATGCAGTCAAAAATGAAGAAATAAAGTTCGTTAAAGGTGTGGTAGTCTAATTTTTAATGCCAGAGTGCAATTTAGGGCTGGGCTGAGACCCCTTCAGCATTTGTGGAAGCCCACCCAAAACCTGGCAGGATCTGAGTACCTGGCAGAAGATTTAGCCGAGAGGGTTAATGCCTCCGTTTGCCCGAAGATAACAACTGAAGATCTCAAGGTCGTGAGCTCGAGACTCCCGGAAGTCTGTGTGAGCAGCAGACCTTGCAAACTGTGGCTGATTAAAAGCTGAGTTTCAGCTGCCTCGTGGGAGGAGGAGTGTGCTGAACGCAGCTGCGTCTCTGGTGAGAGCAGGGAAGCCTCATCAGCCAGCAGACGACAGACGGGTGGCTAAAGAAAGAAGGCTAAATCCAGAAAGAAAGATCTGTTTGAGTGTGGTTCTTGAAAGATAGAACATTCTGTAAATTGTAAAAACCTTCGGGTTTGTGAAAAGTCTGCCTATGTAAACCGCCTTGAGTTGTAATCATTAGAGAAATCTAGTGACTTTAAGAAAGGTGGTATATAAATACATGTATTATTATTATTATTATTATTATTATTCCCCACTCCTCCGTCGACCCACCTTGCTTTGGCTTCCTATTTATTTATATAACATTTGCCCTTAAACATTCTAGGTTAGGCTTGGACTGGGCACCCTTCTTCTCCCTTTGCTGAAGGTTTTGTTCTGTCAACAGTATGCTAGCAGGAGACTGCAAGGAAAACTGAATTCTCCCAAACTGCAATAGTGGGTGAAACTTCCACCCAAGGACTCATGTGTGCTGCTCATCTGTAACTGTCAACATTGTTTTACGCTGATTTCAACAGGGAGCAACCCCCATCTTCCGATCCCTATAACATGGTGTTTTCCAACTGAATTGCCTTAATATTTTAGGCATAGTATCACTCCTTCAGGGCATACGATCTGAAACGTTTCAGAGAGATTGGATATAAGGAACCCAGTTTTGGTGGTGGTGGTTGTTTACAATTTTGAAAAGGTATGCACAGGTCTCAGATTTCCATTGAGTTCAATGAGACACAGAGATAGCAGACTGGCAAGGTGGCCACAGAGTGGATGGAGCAAATGATCACAATTTGAACCACACCCCACTTTGTTCCATCAAGTATATGAGATACCCATTTAATGGAATAGTTTCAGAATGCTATCCTAACTTGGAGTTAGGTTGGCACAGTAAGGCCAGCAAAGTTTGGCCGGCACAAGGAACACAGTAATGTATGTTTGGACCACTCTTGGAGTCAGGGAGGCCAGCACACAGGCATGCGCCATCCTCTCTGAAAGTGGTCCAAATGCACTTTGCTTTGTCCCTTGTGCCAGGCTAATTTTGCTGGCCTAACTCCAGGTTATGATTGTTCCCTTAAACACTGTTGTTAGAAGATAACCCAATGGGTGCACTTGCATCTGGAAACTGAAAACAAATGTAAATCTTAGGAAGATCTAAATGCATCTTGTGATTTTTATGTGAATAAGAGCTATGCTTGAAACCAGAAGGATGTTAAAATAATACTGTATTTAGTCTTCAGAATACTTTTCCAACTCCTCCTCACCTACCGCTTATACTCAAGTAGAAGTCGATTTCATGGATAAGCCAAGGGCAAGTTCTAAGCCAGAAATAATAGAATTTGCTATGACGCATGCATAAGTCGAGGGTGAAACTTAGGGGGCAGGTATGACATTCTTTGAAAATGACTTACCAGTAATTGTTCAGAAAGCCAACCAAAAAAGGAGATATTTCACATTCTTCTGAGGCAGCACAGAAATGGAGCTATTTTCCAAACAAGAAGGGAGAGAGATGAAGGTGCTTATTGGAGTTTTAGGTTTTGTGAGGAATACAGCACAGCACCTCCATAGCAGCAGCCTTCATAATGACTACAATTCCCAAAAGTACCTTCACCTCTCTGCCTGTTTGGAGAAGAAGGAAAATGGCTACTGGTTTTTTCTTGCTGTCTGTTGGTGCCTGAGAACAATTACTGGTAAGTAAAATTGCTCCATTTTTTTCTAACAACAACAACAAACAGCTTTCTGCTTCTTAGCCCAGCCCCTACCCAAGCTGCTGTTAAAAGCTTTATTAACTGTATTGACCCACGTATAAGTCGATCCATGTTTTCAGGGTCAATTTTCAGGCATAAATTTTTAGACTTATACATGAGTATATACAGTACATGCTCACCATTCTTTGACCTCAATACCTGGTGTTCTCAGTATGGAAGTTTGCCTATATCAGTACACTTGAACCCATTTTTAACAGTGACACATTTTGGCAGATTGAATTTCTTGATGAATTCACAGGCTAATAGATTAAATGCAGCTTTAGGTGTTGGCAGCTCTCCCATCCTGGGCATGCCCACCTGCCCAATTCCATCTTTGGATTTCATCTTCTAGCCCTTGCCAATAGGAGTTAATGTCTTTGAGTCCTGCTCCAAACACCTTCTCTGTATTACAGCTGGTAGTTTGCACATTGTACGTGTTTCAGCAAAGAATCTCTGCAGATGGTAGTTGGTAGTTTTCTATCCTTTCTTTGCACAAAGCTTGCTGTCAGAGGCATTTAGCAGTTTCATGTGATTCATTCTTGGGGCATCAGTGTTTTAAAAAGTTTTTTAGCTGCTTTTGCTGGTCAGATTAAAATGTTCTGTTCTGTTCTGTTCTGAAAGGGTCCTCAACTTGTCAAGAGCTGGGACATTTAGCAGTCAAACCCAATACAACAAGACCCTGGTGGTCTGAAGATCTCTTCTTTTTCCTGCCCAGTGGTGGTCAATCAACATGTGCTGCAGCTATTTTGCTCTGCCATTCTTTCCTTCCTGGGCAGTTGAAAAAAAAGAGAAGGGACCAATCGTGGCATGGCACCAGTGAATTCTCAGTTGGCTGATTTTGAATCCTTCAAAGAAGCACAAGTGTCTGTGTAACTATGTTTGATCCACTAAATACAACCTGTCAGGTAGGCAAACTAGATAATCCTTTTCTGCTGACTGAGGATGACTTTAAAAGTACATTTGCGCACGAGCATACAGTATATAAACTTATCAAGCATCTGGAATGGGTACTGAATTCGGTTGATGGCCTTTGCTTGGCTTATGGGGACACAAATTATTCAGGTCTGAATTAGTGAATGACGCAGATCGGAATCCTAAACTGTGCTGGATTGGTGATGTCTGAGGGCCTGTGCCAAATCCAGCGCACCTTAGGCGCTTACCAGTAGCGTTGGCCTGAGAGTGCGACGGAGAGCCTCCCTTGCGCCAGCCAAACTCAGCTGGCACAAGGGAGGTTCTGGGTGGAGGGACAGGTGGGCAGAACTGGGCAGAGGTGGGTGGGCCGGCCCAGGGAGGTGGGGGGGGGCCAGGATGCTGTCATTAGGCTGCATCCAAGGCCCTGTTGGGAGGCCACACAGCCCCTATTTGGGCCACGCGGCTTACTCGGATCTGCACCAAGTTTAGAGTTTAGATTGATCTGAATTTTGTTTGATGTAGCGTTTTGATTAGAAATTCTCATTATTTAGTGTTCTGTGTTGATCACTGAAAAAAACCATCCCTATCCATAAGGCACGTTTGCAACACTCTCGAGCCGGCGTAAGGGAGGTCGGCCCAGCGCATTCTTAAGATTGCACTCTAAGAATAGCAATTGAGGGCATTGCTCTGTAATAAACAAGGGAGAACTCGATAGCTTTCAAGTTCCTCTCTGATTCTTTCAATCTTCAAACAACCCGATCCTTAAATCAATTTACACTTCAATCCACATTAAGAACATGCTCAAGATGCACTTACTTGGTTTGTACTGGCTTGGCCACTTAAACATTTTGCAACAATATGTTGGAAGAGAAGGCCCAGTGAAGTTATCACCACATTTTGTTTTCTGTTCACCAAAGCTGGCACTGAAAGGTCTTAATCAAACTATTAGCAGTCCTATAAATGGCAGCCAGCTAGAATTTGTGACACGCAGAGAGAATCCAATGAGATTTATAGGGAAGAAAACCTTCGTAGCTGAATTTAGCTGTCACTCCAGCCCTGGTTTATAACTCCTAATAGCTGGCCAACTTTCAGTTCATGTCTCTGAGATAAGCAACAGCGCTTTCATCATTGTTCCAGCAGCCGCATATGGTAGGCCTATTTCTTTCAGCAGTGAAGGAGAAATAGACATATTTACAATTGCAGTTGTTGGAAAAAGAATGGTGCGCAGAAAACACACACGGAGCAGCCGTTTTCATCAGCGCCATGGCCATAATAGCCTGGATTATGCACTGTGTTCTTGCTGTAATAACATTGGTTTGCTGTCAGCACTCCTGTGTGAAAACAAATTAGCTGGATGATTAATGAATATCAAAAACAGCATGTGGATTCTCCATGGCGATGTCTCAGCGCTGGGTGAAATCAGTTACCGTGGGAGCTCCCTGGCTCTTTTTGGCACCAGAATGTCTCTTCTGCACATGTTCCTAGAAGAGGTGTTGTGGTACCTGCTGTGGCACTCTGGTCTTCAGGGCTGTTATTTACAAGGGATGTCAACCCATTTCTGAGACGTCTTCCAATCAGTTGACAGCTTTAGCTGATCAATCAAAGCAGGTATTGAAGCTCAGTGAAAAAAACTTCATACTGTTGGGGGAAAAAAAAATACCTCTGTTGTGGGAGGAAATCAAGCCTGGATAGGCAATTTCTCTAGGTCTGTTTCTCTAAGGTGAGACTGGACTCCTAACATTGAGTGGTTCATTTTTCTGGCATGCGTTCCCCTTTCCTGCTGAAGTGGAGTCCGCAAACCTCCTCTGGTCTCCCCGATTCCCCTCGGCAGGATCCTGCTATAGCTTACCCAAAGTTTTAACGTCGACGAAAGAAAAAGAATTGCCAGCTGGACACTGATGTTGCAGAAAGAGAAATACATTTTACTCATGTGTAGGACATCAGCAAAACGGACACACGTTGCAATGCCTCCAAGGAGATCACAGACCTTGTGCATTTTGTACATCTGGGTTTGCTCTGTTATACAGTTGAACATGCAAATGTGGAATTGGAACATTGGCAACTTGCTATTGGCAAACTTTGGTGATGTGAGACATCTGATTGGTGGTCTTTCTTTGCTATTGCTCCCCCTCCCCTCTGCTGCTCCCCTTCCCCTTTGCTGCTCCCCTGGTGTGACCCCAATGGAAGGGTCAAGGAGGAGTGATTTAGATGCAGACATAGGTACATTTAGATTACAATAGGTTGGAGCATCACAAAAGCAGAAAGGAGACACTTAGACCAGACAGATTTAGCCACATGCGGTTGATGACAGCTATCAATGTGGTAAGTGCTTGCCAATTACCTTGATAAAGTGCTACTCGAGTGGCCGGAAGGGAGTTTGCATTTGAATAGTAAACTTTGGTGAGAAATTCTTTTGGCTTAGTCCAAAGAAGACTTTCCAGGTGTTTTAGCTCCTGGGCAGATTAGAATAGATTTAGGCTAAAATTGTCTTTACAATGCTCCTTTTTGTCAGATATCAGATTTGCATTACAAAACCCTGAGGGAGGGAGACATCTGAATGTCCCTTGGCTCCAATTCTGTGCTATCTCTCGAGGATTACCCCTGTGACCTCTTTGCAGGATAGCAGCTCCCAGGACAAAATCCAAAATGGAGTCAGACCTGTACACGTTTAAGGGAAGGAGAGGGTGTTCTTAGCACTGCTCTCCCCTCAATGGTCATCACATCTTACCCCTTCACCTCTCCAGGTCCTGCATTATGTGCATCTGGTTAGACCTCCATCTGACCATTATGAGCATAACAATTACCACTATCACCTATAGGCCAAAATGACCACAATGGGGTCTTAACCGTTGGACTTTAGCCAAGAAATGTTTTCCTACCAAGAGTTGCTGCTTCCACTGTTGCCAGGACCTTTATTGTTCTACTCTGGTTACTGGGTTATACTACAAGGGTGGTGTTCTGCAGTTCTTCATTGGTTTAGGCTTGCATTGTTAGGTGAAAGGAGCGTGGCAGTTGCAGCATGGCTGGGCTGTGGGCCTGCAACCAGGAAAGAAGCTTGGTGGTTTCAGCTTGGCTGGGGAGCCAGGATAGAACCTTGGTGGTTTCTGAGAGAATCACTGGGGGGGGGGTGGTCCTCCTACATCACCTCAAATGGATCCTGCTTCATTGGGTGCCTTCCATAGCCTTTCTCCTGCTTATACGCACTTGCACAAGACATTCTCTTCTCTCACCTTGGCTCCATTGGCAATCCCAGCCCCACTTTCGGACGATGCACATCAAAATGACTATGACACTACTGAGGGCCCCAACACAGAGGGTTTGGACATGTACCAATGAGGGTTGGGTAAAGAAGACTTTGTCAGAAGCAACTGAATTACATGAAGTAGTGCAAAAGGGCCTACCAGGTTGAGACTCTGATGGGGAAACAGGGCAAGAAGGAACTATGACAATCTTATGGTTGGCTCCGACAGCCACACAAGTGAATGAAAGAGGAATTTTTTTATCATCTTGCTTTTGTCATGCCTGTGCATATTTCTGAAGGCAAGCTAGAAGTCCTTCTTCTACATTCTTCTCCAGGGTTTCCTAACCCTTCACACTGATGGCTTCTTGTTTGTGTGCTGCTTCAGAATCCAGAAAGCAGAGAAATAAGAGGTGTGTTTTATGAAATAGCTAGGAACATGTATAGTCTCTGTAGGATGCCTCAGTTATCAGCCCGGGGCAGGCAAACCTAGTGGAAAAACAAGTTCTGAGCTACATTACAAGAGTTTATTCAAGGTAGGAGAAGTTGTTTTGGGTGTCATACCAAGGATATTTTTTTTTAAGATGAGAAACATCTCATTAGTGTACATATTTGTGATGATTTGTACATATGAGGTTGAAGTTGAGGAAGCTATATAAGTGCAGACGACCACTGAGAACTCCCCTCCATATGCCGTTCAGGCACCGATGGCAATGCCAAAATAGCACAGCATCTTGGGATGGAAACGAGATGAGACATGGAATTAATATGGTTCTGCAGTTGCTTTGTCCTTGTGCAAGATGTTTGACTTGGGAAGAGTTAATGAAACTCCTGGTGAGATTGATTGATTGATTGATTTTACATTCTAATCCAACCTAAATTCCCATGCGGTGATGTAGCGGTGCCGGCTCAGGCTACACTACATCTCTCAGGGCAGTGGTGTAGCTAATGAAATTGTAGCCCGGTGCCAAGGGCAAAATGATGCCCTGGAAGTGACATCACAATAGGAACTGATAGCACACCTTGGCTTTAAAAAAAAAAAGTTGAAAAATGGGGAGCACCCAGATCCTCCCTCAGCAGCATGCCCCCTTCTGCTGCCCCCAAGCCCTCAGTCACCCCCCTACGGTGGCATAGTTAGGTCAGTTGACACTCGGGGCCCATAAATTTTTGACACCACCCCATATGACAAAATTATTCATCCAGTGTCAAGCTCAGCTTGTTGCCCCCCTAAAGCTTCTTGATAGGTGCAATTGCACCCCCACCCCCACCCCCACACTTCTTTAGCTACTCAGGGGATCTTTGGTTGCTGGAGACCTCCTTAGAGTAAGAGGCTGTTTGTGCCTTGGGCCCAGGATAAGCACCAGCAGCCACAGTGGTCCAACTTGGACCTGTACTAGCAATATCACTGGCACAAATCCATGTTAATCTGTGCAGGTGGATCAGATCTAGGAAGGAGGTCTGGATTTAGTGCATGCTGCCACCCCTTCTAAGACCTGATCCACCCACCCCTCCCCATTTCCACCCTGATCTGCCTCCCCCTGCTCTGTTCAACCTCCTCTTCAATCTCCGCAACCTACACAAGGATTACCCACCCAGCAAACCTCTGTCACTCCACCGCCCTGGCCTTTTTGCCAGCACTCCCATTGCTTGCACTGCCACAAAGCACTTTACAGCATTTCTGCAGCAACCTGCAGCAGCAAAACATGCATTCCACTGATGCAAGGCCATTAAACGGAACCATGCAAAACTTATTTTAGGCCATTTCAGACTTTGAGAAGAGAGGCCAGTAGATAGAAGTTGGGGTGGGTGGGAGGAAACAATAATAAATCTGGCCCAGCTATAGCTGACAGATGAATGTACATAGGAAGTACAGCACTCCTTTTCCTATCTGCAGGTCTCCTATTATTTGTGGTTATTCTCACAGTAGCAAAATTGTGGTTCCCTTGATTTCCTCACTCATCCCGCTGTGAGACGAGAACCAGGCTTCTGCCACTGGGAACGATTTTTCTGTCCTCGCTCTTTTACTGGTCCTGGAATCCCCGATCATCAAAACTATTTGTCAGAAAGTTAAAACATGTCTCTGTTTCTTCCTTCCCATTTTCTCTTGTACAAATACCCTACAGTCAAAAAATGTGCTCATATACTTTTATGCTTGAGAGAAGGTGACTATTGATGCCAGAAACAGTAGTATGTGTGTGTGTGTGTGTGTGTGTGTGTGTGTGTGTGTGTGAGAGAGAGAGAGAGAGAGAGAGAGATAGAGAGAGAGAGAGAGAGAGAGAGAGAGAGAGAGAGAGAGAGAGAGAGTTTTAAAGCATAGACTGTAGAATCACTAAATCTTAGATAAATTGTACCGTAGTTGTACACTTAGTGCACTCTTAAAAATACAGTATATTCCTGAATGAATGGAATGTATTGCCGCTGGCAATCATTTTCAAGTTGGTTTGTTTACATACAGTAGTATCTTGTAACTTGGGCTCCTCCACTTAAATAATTCCAACAAAGTGTCTTGTGGGATCTTAAAGACGTTTATCATACCATTTAAGTTTTTACTGTGTG
This sequence comes from Lerista edwardsae, assembly GCA_029204185.1. Classification (NCBI taxonomy): domain Eukaryota; kingdom Metazoa; phylum Chordata; class Lepidosauria; order Squamata; family Scincidae; genus Lerista; species Lerista edwardsae. The sequence goes on from JAJKFI010000064.1 coordinate 1,131,544, forward strand.
CCTTTAAGGTCTGATAACACTCTGGGTTTTTTGCTGCAACAGACCAAAATAACTATGATTCTGGAACATAACTATAGCTGTTACTCCAAATCTGGAGTAGCTTTGTCCAAAGCTGGCCATGCCAAGTGTATAATGCATGCTGGCACATGCTGCTGGAACCATGGACATTCAAGTTCAAATCTAGTGACGTACGAAGAGCCCAATCGTAACCATGTCTACTCAGAGGGAAGTCCTATTCTAGTCAATGGGGCAGGGCTCAAATTATGGGCAGCCCAATCCTAAGCTGCCTGGCCCCCATAGGAACAGTGCAAAACGGCTACCACTGCATCCTACAGGGGCTGGGCAGCCATCGGAGGCACCCCAAAGGAAGGGGATGTTTGTTCCCTTCCCCTGCGTAAGGTCATTGGCCTGCCAAAGAGCCATTTCAAGTCTGCACTAGCTATTTTGCTGGCCTAGACTTGAGGGCCTCCATGTCAGGCCGCGTGGCTCGGACTGAACTGGAGGATAGGATCTGGAGGTGGAGGTCACTGCCGGTCCCACTCCTGCTCCACTCTCCCCTGTCCAAGTATACCCTCCAACTTCCCTGAACGAACTGTCCAGCAGTGACGGTGAGACTTACCGCCTGCTGGCTCCATGTTGGTTCCTCCTGGCACTGGTCCTTATTGCCCTTACTGCCGGCAATAGAAGTGCTTTACAGCACTTTTGTGATGCTAGCGCCAGCAGTAAGGGCTCTCCACCAGTGTTGGATCGCATAGGGTTGGACCCCTAATCACCGCTCATTGTCATTTGGTGCAACTAATAGAGGTTAATTGCACATCCTCCCAATCTCACTGACTAGAAAAGAAATGGGAAAGGCTAGAACACGGTTGCCAATTTAGGGCCAGATTGTGGGTGAGCCTCTGAGCACAAGGGAGTGCTAGCAATGAAGTCTCAGAGACAAATGGCAAATTGTCAGGGAAAATAGAAAGCCGCCAGGTGAATGAAGCAGCTCTGTGAGGTTAGCGACATGGCATGAAGGTTGGGAAATAAATTGACTTGTATTTTCTGTTGCAGTTTCACATCTCACAGTCCAGAACTGGCTGAAACTGGCATTCCGTCTCTCCGTCTCAGGATCAGATAGTACACCTGTGTGTCCTTCAGCAGGCAGCTTCCCAGCTTGTTAGGGATAGTAGTTGTACTCCCTTTCTGATAATGTAGAATAAGCAGGCAGTTTCACACGGGAAGCCCTGGCTGCAAAACACTGCACATTCCCATGAGCTCATAGTGTTCTAAGGGTCACCCCATTGGGTAAGATGGGGCACAAGGGGTCTTCAGGTATCCACCTACCAGATATACTCTGGCTGCATCCCTTTGTTCTGTTGTTAGAAGGAGTTATTCACTGTGTGTGCTTAAGATGTAAAGCTGCACTGAAACGCCGCCTGCGAGCGGCCCAGACTTCACCGGCTTCCTAGCCGGCAGATTGAACCTTTGTACCTTTCTTACTTTCGCTACAATAAAGAGACTTTGTTATGGAAATGTGGCGATTGCTTCCATCCTTCGCTCCGGAGCGCTAAGGCAAGCGCTAGAATGGGTCTCCAAGCCCCCAACTCTGCTACTATTTACACAAATACACAACAGGTTATGGTTTCCAGCGCACGCCGCGCTGCGGAAGAGTCAGCCGTAACCCTGCAGGGGCTCGCCGAGGACCCGATCCGCGGAGCAGAGCGGAGCGAAGACTGAACTGTGAATGCGGCTGCATCCTCCAACCTCGCCGACACCCTGACAGATGTCGGATGAGGAGGGAGCGACCGGTGGAGTGAAGGAGGAGGAAGACCTCGAGAACGGATCCGAGGGAGAGGACGTTGGCGTCCGAGGGGAACCCGAGCAAAGCGAGGAAAGCGGAGAGGGCGAGTCGGAAGACGACGATCTCGGACCTCTCCTTCCCCCAGCGGGGCCTCCCGACGGCCAAGCGCCCGCCCCGCAGCCGCCGCCGCTCGTTCCCGGGCAGGGCGCTTTCCATCCTCTGCCACCGCCTCAAATACCACCGTTGCAGCCCGCTGCGCCCGGGATTGTGATGGCGCAGCAACCCCCCGCCGCCGCCGCCGCGACGGCGCCCTTTGGCGTTCAAGTTCCACTCCTCAACGACAGCAATTATGTGCAGTGGGCTCATAAAATGCAATTGCTGTTGGAACGAGAGGACTTGTGGCAACGCACTCAAGCGCTTCCTGCAGCCGCAAATCCTGCAGAAGTGGCAGCTGACAGGAAGGCGAAAGCCACTATCGGGCTTGCAATCTCTGAAGATCTTTTGGTTTACGTGCGTGGCCTTACACACGCTAAGCACTATTGGGACACCTTGAAGGAGCTGTTTGCCAGGGCATCCCTCACCTCCAGCATGGTTCTGACACGCAAACTGTGGAGGGCGCGTCTAGAACCGGGAGGCGACTTACGAGTCCACCTGAGAGCGATGCAGCAGAACCTCAAAGACCTAGAAGCAGTCGGGGAACATGTGGAGGAGCGCCTCAAAGTGTTTGCGATCCTAAATTCCCTGGATGAAACGTGGGACATGTTTACCCTAACTTTGGAAAGCATCCCAGCAGTGCAATTGACTGTCACCTTTGTGGTCGCACGGCTTCTCGAGGAAGCAGACAAAAGGAAAGACAATCAAAGAGAGCGTGATTTCCGAAAAGGGAAAAACAACAATTCTGGGAAAAAGCAGCAGCAGCAGCAGCAACCCAGAAATGAGTCCCAGGCACAAGTATGCTCCAGTGTGCGCCAGTGCTACGTGTGTGGTTCCATCCATCATCTTGCCCTCCAATGTCCCAAGAAGAAAGGAGGAACCAAGAAGAAGAAAAAGCCCCATGATGAGCAGAGCACAGGGCAAGGAAAGCCCCATGCACAGCAACCCAAAGCGAGCATCGCGTTTGTGAGTTCAGCGGAAGGGGTGCGCACGCGAGAATCCTGGTTGCTCGACTCGGGAGCAAGCCATCACATTGTGACTTCTGCAGACTTACTCACGAGTAAGCGCGCGACAGACCGTGAAACTGTTGCTCTCGCAAATGGGAAAACAGCTCCTGTGAGCTGCGCTGGAGACGTGTTTCTGCCTCAACTGCAGACCACCTTGAAAAATGTGCTGTGCGTGCCAACGATGTCCAGGAATCTGCTTAGCCTTGGCACCCTCCAGGAAGAAGGATTTACAATAACTTTCCAAGACAACACCTGCACTCTTAAAAGGGGGAATCTCTGCGTGTCTGTCCCCCGAGTGTACCGGCTGTTTGTGCTTGGAACGCAGGCGAAGGAGAAGCAGCAGGCAAGTGCGTACTTCAATCAACCGAAGCACGGACTCTGCCCGCATTTGTGGCATCTGCGATTAGCACATCTGAACCATGACTACGTGAAGAAGACAGCTGAACTTGTGCGTGGAATGGACTTGAAAGATTGCGACGCATTTGTGGATTGTGAGGTGTGTAAAATCACTAAATCGCATCGCGCAAGCATCCCGAAGTTCAGCAGCCGCCAGACCCAGACTCCCTTCCAGCTGGTGCATATGGACTTGATTGGGCCATTGAAAAAGACAGCTGGGGGGCGCAGTACGTTCTTACTATTGTGGATGATGCTACAAGGTACAGTTTTGCATTTTTGATGCGTCAAAAGTCTGAGGCGTTTAATAAAATTCGCAATTGGGTCAGGTGGGTGGAGAGACGGTTTGAGCATCCCGTAGTGGCAATTCAAACCGACCGGGGAGGTGAATTTCTCAGTGGGGAGATGTCTCAATGGTTGGAAAGGCAGGGCATCACTCACAGACTCACCGCTCCTCGCACCCCAGAGCACAATGGGGTGGCGGAGAGAAAAAATGGGGAGCTCCAAAGCATGGTCAGAGCGCTGATGGAGCAATCAAAACTGCCCAAAGGATTGTGGGGAGAAGCGATGAGATATGCTGTGTTCATTTCTAATCGTGTGTATCACCGTACAATTGAAGGGGTCCCCTACACCAAGCTATACGGTAAACCACCCGATCTTGCATTTCTAAAGACGTTTGGATCCCATGCTTTCGTCCATGCAGATCGGGAGACACGCAGGAAAGGCGCACCGCGAGCCAAGAGGCTGCAATTCATTGGAGTAGAACCAAATTGCAAAGCGCTCAAATTTCTCAATCCTGACCACAGAACGGTCACCATTTCCAACTCTTATGATTTCTCTGAGCAAAGTATGCTGTCAGATCATGCTGACAGGAGCGTCAGCATCCCCAGTCAAGCTGGAGAAAGTGGGGGGGAGGCAAGATTAGAAAGCATTCCTGATCAGCCGGCAGCATCACCTCAGAGAACTCTAGAGAGTCCTGCCACACCAGCAAGCTCTAACAGGCTGCTGGAAGGGGGGGGAGTGGGGGAAGCCAGTCCAGGCTTGGACACAAGCACTTCCTCAGAGGGAACCACTCCAGAACCGGCTGTTCCGACCAGACGCATCCTTCCTCCAAGGGCTTTGCGTGGGGTACCACCTCAGAGATTAACCTATCAGGTGGAGGTGGGGAAAATACCCCAGACATACCAAGATGTCTTAGAGTTACCGCAACCCGAGAAGGAAGGATGGCTCCAGGCTATTCAAACTGAATTGAGGGCAATGCACAACCTGGAGGTTTTTGAACCAGCAAAATTACCAGCTGGAAAGCATGCAATTGATTCCAGATGGGTGTTTGTTCTAAAGGATCAGGAAGGTGCTGAGCCCTTAAAGAAAGCACGTTTGGTGGTTCGTGGCTGTAAGCAAATTCCAGGTGTAGATTTTGAGGAAATCTACTCCCCCACGCTCTCAGCCACAACGCTACGAGCAGCGCTTGCTGTAGCAGCCAGCAAAGGTTTTCAAGTGCATCATTTTGATGTGGGAACAGCGTACCTGCATGCAAAACTGCAGGAAGAAGTGTACATCACAATTCCACCAGGGGTGCAATGTGACAATTCACATTTTCGCCTCAGGAAATCGATTTATGGGTTGAAGCAAAGTGGAAGAAACTGGTACTTATGCCTTAAGGAGCAGCTGCAAAAATTGGGGTTCACACCCTCCACAGCTGATCCATGCCTTTTCAAGAAGGGAAAAGGGGAAAAATTGTGTGTTCTTTTGTGTTTCGTTGATGACCTGCTTGTTCTTGCACGAACGGAACAACAGATCAATCAGATCACACAACAGCTGAAAAAAGCATTCACCCTAAAGTGTCTTGGTCCTGTCAATCGTTACCTGGGAGTGGAGGTTGAACGCACAGCTGACAGTACTGGTTTTCTCCTCAGCCAGGAGAGTAAAATCCATGCCCTGCTTCAAGAATGGGGCATGCAGGACAGCAAGAGTGTTGCAACTCCAATGGTGGTTGGAAGGGGGGAGAAAGCAGAAGAGTCTGCACCATTTCCAAACCAGAATATGTACCTCTCACTATTGGGTTCACTTACACATCTTGCGTGCTGGACGCGTCCAGACATTGGCGCTGCAGTCAATCACCTGAGCAGGAAAGCTGCAAACCCAACTCAGGCAGATTGGGTAGCCTTAAAGCGTATTCTCCGGTACTTGAAAGGGACAAGCACCCACAGGTACCACATCGCCCCAAAAGGAGCACTGCAATTGGAGGTTTTTGCAGACAGTGACTTTGGGGGAGATGACACCAGGAAATCTACAACTGGCTATGCCATACGTCTTGGGGATTGCGTGATAGATTGGGGTTCACAAAAACAAAAGACTGTTGCGTGTTCGACACTGGAAAGTGAATACACAGCCTTGAGTCTTGTGACCAACTACCTACATACGCTCAGGCAATTGATGTCGGATTTGGATGCTCCACAGGTAAATCCAATCCGAATCTGGATGGACAACCAGTCTGCCATCCAGGTTGCTGGGTCAGAACGAGTCCGGATGCACTCCAAGCATGTGGACATAAAGCACAAACATGTCAGAGAGGCAGTCCAAAATGGGGACATTGAAGTGCTTTACTGCCCATCGCAGGAGAACATCGCGGACATTCTAACCAAAGCTCTTCCTGCGCCACAGTTCAAAGAAGCAGTTCAAATGCTGGACCTGGCGCCAAAGGAAGACTTCCGAGACGAAATGGGGGGGTGTTGCAGTTTCACATCTCACAGTCCAGAACTGGCTGAAACTGGCATTCCGTCTCTCCGTCTCAGGATCAGATAGTACACCTGTGTGTCCTTCAGCAGGCAGCTTCCCAGCTTGTTAGGGATAGTAGTTGTACTCCCTTTCTGATAATGTAGAATAAGCAGGCAGTTTCACACGGGAAGCCCTGGCTGCAAAACACTGCACATTCCCATGAGCTCATAGTGTTCTAAGGGTCACCCCATTGGGTAAGATGGGGCACAAGGGGTCTTCAGGTATCCACCTACCAGATATACTCTGGCTGCATCCCTTTGTTCTGTTGTTAGAAGGAGTTATTCACTGTGTGTGCTTAAGATGTAAAGCTGCACTGAAACGCCGCCTGCGAGCGGCCCAGGCATCATATTTTACTCCCGAGACTCCCTTAATAGCCTTAGGAAAGCTCAATTTCTCTCACTGGGTATTCTCCATCTAGGGACTGTCACAAATAAAACTGCCTCACGAAGTTTTGAAGCACGTAAAGCACTTGGGCCTGGAGAGAGCTAAATAAACTATTAATCATAATCATTCTAACGAAGACCCAGTTGGAATGACGACAACGTCAGTCCTAATGAACACTGAAATACTGAAAAGCTCTGTTTCCATTTCTTGCCAGCCTTCCTGGTATCGAGTGTAGCTAATTATCGACCGATGTTCTGAAACCTGAAACCTCGGCCATGAATATTTGGTTAGAAGCTGGCCTTGGCAAAGAACCTCATCTCCTTTCCTTCATCTCTCCTTGGCCTGGCCTCCTCCCCTCTCCCCCATCCATTGAAGAGTTTCCAGGCTTTCTGGTGGAAATACCCCCTGGCTGGTTTTCCACCACAGGTTAATACCGGATTTGAGGTTATTTTTTTTCCTGACATGTCGCCCATCAAATTGAAATTATTAGGATTTTCTTTTGAAGAGCTACCTGAGGTGAAGTCTAATTGGACTTTAGGCCATTGAAGGAGGACGCCAGAGGATGGGAGGTTTGCCAGCAGAAACTGAAGTGGCTCACGCACAGAGAGTAATCAGAGAAAAGAGCTTGATTTCATGCCATACCTTCAAATAAAGCTAGGTATCAGTACATTGGGAGGGGATAAAGGCACTGGGGCCTGTTAAAAATTTAAAGTGAGGAACTCTGCCTCATCGGTGTAGAGAGATCAAGTGATGTTACGTATCATATTTTTTAAGGTATAACACGGTCCCGTATCAAATGGCAAAATGTAACAAAGGAAAAGCCGAACTGCTGAGTTGTGTTGAGCTGGGCACGTGCTCCTTTCTCTTGCTCATTATGGACATCCAGAAGTCGCCAGCAAAAGTTGCAAAGCTCACCTGTTCACTGTTTGAATCACGTTATGTGTTTCAAACGAGAGGTTAGATGAGGCTGAAGAAAAAGAAGGCCAGATCCTGCCATCTTGTGGGAGCCTCAGGAGTCACCTCAGGGGAAGAGGACGTTTGGCCTCTTCCTTCAGGGAAAGCCCCAGCCCTTTACTTGCAGTGGGGCTACTCCAGTCTCTGCCAGCTATTTTGCTGATGGAGACTGGAGCAGCCCCATGTTGGGCTACCTAGACCTGATGCAGGGGTTCAGGAGCCGGAGATGGAAACCATCGCTCCCCCACCCCTGGCTGGGCCTGCTCCTCCTCCCACTCAGTTCCTCCCCCTCCCTGCCTTCCCCCACACCCCAATGGGCCTTCACTGGCTGGCACTGCTGGAGCGCTGCCCAGCTGTCCTGTCTGCGCTGAGGCGCAGCACTGACTGTAAATGGTGCTTACTCTGCTGTACACATGCTTTACAGGACGTTTCCGAAACCAAGAGCCGATGGTATGAAGGTATCACGGGTGATAAGGCCCTCAGGATTGGACCTTAAGATAGGATGACAGCCTCTTACTGAATATTGTTATTATTATTATTTATTAGATTTATATCCCGCCTTTTTGCCCGAAGGCACCCAAGGCGGCATTACAACATAAAATATAGAAATTTAACATTAAAAAACTATTTAAAAAACAATGTTAAAATACAATAAAACAAAATAAAAACAAAGCAATAAAATAAAATTAACAGCAAGAAGTCCTGTGGATCATACTGTATAAAATAACAAACCAGCCAGCCAGCCTGTCAACAATTAAAAGCTTTTTGAAATAAAAAGGTCTTCAGCCCCCGCCGAAATGTTAACAACGAGGGAGCAGTTCTCAATTTTAAGGGGAGGGCATTCCAAATACAATGGGCTTACTTCTGAATAAGGTAAATAACACTGTTTTCAAACACCTCTACACATGAAACATGTCAATTATCATATGTGTGTCCATATACCATATATGAAACCTGTTTTAGTTACACTACCACTAGTGTACACTACCAACCCAGCGCCAGACTGGTGAGGCCGACGGGCCAGCGCCAAATCTGATGCTGGGTTAGGGAGGCTGGAGCCTCCCCACGGCAAGGGAACGTTCGCTCCCTTACCGTAGGAGAGGCTCCCTAAACCGCAGGCGCAGATCCGAGGAGACCGTGTGGCCTGAATTGGGCCCATGCGGCCTGCCTCCTGGATGGGCTTAGGTTTGGTCTTATGGCCGAATCTGCAGCCCTCCCTCCCCGGCCCACAATCTCCCTCCTGCCACAATCTCCCTCCTGTCCCATCCCGGACAAGGGAGGCTTGCCGTTAGTGCTCTCAGGCTGACGCTAGTCGTGACATAGTGACTTAGCGTCGACCCAACAATGGGGCAGGCAGGATTGCTTTGTGAGACTCAAAATTTTGTCAGGCCATCCAGTAAGTTATATGTGTGAGCTGGGCACATATTTTAATGTGGATTTCCCGCAACTAAACTTATTACAGAGTTTCACTCTGTTCACAGAATCTGAGCTTGCATCTGTTCACTGAAGAGGGCCCAAACGGATTTTCTTTTCTGTTTTTGGTGTACAGTGTAGCTGGACTGTAAGGAGCTACGGTCATGGAATAAGACCTTGACAAGTGAAAATGAGCATGCTCAGTTGATATGGCTATGCTCAAATGATAAACTACTCCTGGTTCATCATTTTCAAGCAGCGGTTACAAATGTCCTGTAAGGTCTTCTGAGGGCCTAAAAACATCATCATCATCATCATCATCATTAACAATAATAATAAAAACATATGAAACACAGTCAGTAGGACAAAAAGATCACACAAATATTATTGACTGATATTGTTGGTCTGATACAGGTCTCCACCGGATTCCTAGATATCAACCAAATTTTATTATTATTATTATTATTATTATTATTATTATTATTATTATTATT